>BQNB010098526.1:6199-25134 GCA_026074375.1 Tanacetum coccineum
AAATTTATAACCAACTAACCCTTGCTACACTTGCACTCCAGCCATTGAACTTTCCAACTTAGACATCTTCAGTCCCTGCACCATAAAACAAGGGCAAAGCAAATACTAATGAACAAAATAATTTACCTTTTGGACCCCTGTAGTTAGAAACACATTCTAAAACAATGACAAATGACAAGAGCTAGCTTTATAATTTTAACATTCCCCTATAAACTAGCTCGTGTACATATCAAACATTCCCAACATATCACAAAACTTATTGTGATCCTTAACACTTAAACCTTTTGTGAAAATGTTTGTCACATTATCAGCAGACTTTACTTTCACAGTTTTAACCACACTGTTGTCTGTCAATAAAAACAACTCAATCTCAAAGTGCTTTGTTTTTTCATTAAAAATAGGATTTGCAGCAATTTGGATTGCAGAACTATTATCACAATGTATAGGAACTAGGAGAGAGATTTTTAGGTTAAGCTTAGATAAAAAAATTTCTATCCACATAACATCACAGGTCACATTATTCATTGCTCTGTATTAGGATACCAAACTTTCACCCAAAAAAATTGAGTAACCAGTAAATGATTTTTTAGTTGCCTTGCATTTAGCCCGGTCTAAATCAACATACACATTCAAATCCAATTCTTTACTTTTAACAAAAGACTGTCCTTTTCCAGGAGCATTTTTAAGTACATGGGTACTCTAAAAGCAAGCTTAAGGTAATATTGCACAGGAGCATGCATAAATTGACTCAACACATGTACTGCATAGCTAATATCAGGTCTTGTGTTGGTAAGATATATAAGATTACCCACAAGCTTTTGATAGTTATTAATGCCAGTTAAAGGATTATCAACAAGAACCTTTTTAGGTTTTGTAGAACTTTCCTTTGTTTCAATAGGTGTACCATAAGGCCTACAAGCCAACATACCAAATTCTTCTAACACTTCCAATCAGTATTTCCTCTGAGTTAAATACAAATTACCATTTGACTCTAACACTTCAAGACGTAAAAAATATTTCAACTTGCCAAGATCCTTTATAAGAAATTTGGTACTGAGAAACTGTTTAACTTTGTTAATTTCATCAATGTTGTTACTAGTAACAATAATGTCATCCACATATACTAGTAAAGCAATAAAAACACCATTTTTAATCTTAGTAAATAATGAAAAATCATTTTTTCTTTAAATAAAATCATTTTTAATCAAAACTGATATTAGTTTCTCATTCCATTTCTTAGGAGCTTGTTTTAAGCCATAAAGAGACTTAACAAGTTTACATACCCTATCATCAGCCTTATCAAAATACCTTTTAGGTAAACTCATATAAACATCCTCAACTAAATCACCAGATAAAAATGCATTATTTATGTCTAGCTGAAAAATAGGCCTATTATTATGCACAACAATGGTTAACAAACATCCTACAGTCACTATTTTGACCACAATATAAAATGTATCCTCATAGTCAATGCCCACTTTTTAATTATAGCCCTTAACTTTTAATCTGGCCTTAAATCTTTCTACCTCACCACTTGACTTGTATTTAACCTTAAATACCCATTTACTTCCTATTGGTTTTTCACCAATAGGTAAATCAGTGATAATCCAAGTGCTATTTCTATTAAGAGTTTCCATTTCTTGATTCATGGCATAAACCCACCTAATAACCTTAACTGGCTCATATAAGTCTAGGTCACAAACTTTGATTCAGACTTGTTAAAAAAACCATACATTTTTCCATTAACTCAACATAGAGAATTAAAACTTGTTTATCAATATTATATCTATACTTTAGTACTAAACCTCACAATCACTAAAGTTTTGCACAGCATACTAGTTTTTTTTCTAGTTTGACCTTCTTAAATTGAACACACTCTGGATTTATACCTTGACTTAGAAACTAATCATTATACACATGATAAGCAGTGTTTATCACCTTCAGACTTATTATCATTTTCATCACGTATTGCACTTTCCAAGTTATCACAGTCTGCTTCTGATGATATGCCATCATCAGGATGTCCCTCATCATCCCTTCTAGCACTATCAGTATATTCAGTACCTCCTTGTGATAACTGGTATGTGCTTTTACCTCTTTCAAACATACTATACCTATTGGTTTTTCACCAATAGGTAAATCAGTGATAATCCAAGTGCTATTTCTATTAAGAGTTTCCATTTCTTGATTCATGGCATAAACCCACCTAATATCCTTAACTGGCTCATTATAAGTCTTAGGTTCACAAACTTTATTCAGACTTGTTAAAAACATACATTTTTCAATACTCAACTTAGAGTGATTAACTTGTTTATCAATATTATACTTTACTTTAGTATTAACCTCACAATCACTAAGTTTTACAGCATACTAGTTTTTCTAGTTGACCTTCTTAAATTGACACTCTGTGGATTTATTACTGGACTTAGAAACAAATCATTATACTCTTGATAAGCAGTGTCATCACCTTGAGACTTATTATCATTTTGATCAGGTATTGCACTTTCCAAGTTATTACAGTCTGCTGATATGCCATCACCAGGATGTCCCACATCATCCCTTCTAGCACTATCAGTATATTTAGTACCTCCTTGTGATAAGTCTGTGCTTTTACCTCTTTTAAACCTACTATCTCTTCCATCATCATAGAGTTCATTTGACAAATCCTCTTCTGGGTCATTATTGAAAATTTTTAAACCATTGAGATATTCTAACTCAAGATCATAGTATTTGTTTTTGAACTATTTTTGAAAGGAAAAACAGTCTCATAAAACTTAAAATCCCTTGAGTAAAAAAACTTTTTGGTTTCAAGACTAAACAACTTATATTCTTTTTTATCAAAAGAATAACCAACAAACACAAATTTCTCAGACCTAGAAGAAAAGTTATCATCATTATTCAACACAGTAGAAAAACACAAACATCCAAACACTTTTAAATGAGAGAGATTTGGTTCAATTTTAAAAATCATTTCATAAGGTGACTTTCCAAATAGTACAGAGCTTGATGTCCTGTTAATTAATTAAACATCAGTTATGTTCAAAGACATCTCCACTTGAATCATGAAGGACCTTGCAACATTTAACAAGTGCAAATGTTTTCTTTCTGCTATACCATTCTGTTGAAAGGTGTAAGCACATGAGGTTTGATGAAAAACTCCATTTTCTTTACAAAACATATCCATATTATGATTTACAAATTCAATTCCATTATCACTTCTAAAAATCTTGATAGTTTTATTTAATTAGTTTTTAATCAAATTAAAAAATGTAATGATATTGAAAAACACTTCATCTTTCCCACTAAACAAAAAACCCATACACACCTAGTATAATCATCAACGAGAGTCAAAAAATGCTTATAACCCTCCCTGCTTTGAAATTTGTATGGACCCCATAATCCAAGTGAACCAACTGTCCAAGATCTTTGGTTTGATGGTCACTAATTAGAAAAGATTCTCTGGTTTGTTTTGCCTTATGGTAGACCTCACAGAGATCATTTTTAGAAATAGTTTCAAAATTAAGTTTGTGTTTTAAAATATCCAGAACTTGGTCAGAAGGATGATCAAGTTTGGTATGCCATATACACTTAGATAAACAACAAACTTTTATGTTATTATTGACTAATTTTTTACCTGTATTAAGAGAATACAGTCTATTTCTCTCATTATCAATCCTCACTTAGGTTATTAGAATAGGATCCTGAATAAAAAAAGTATCTTCATCAAAAGTGACTCTAAATTTATTACCCTTACTTAATTTGTTCACAGACAAAAGGCTAACTTGATAGCCTGGCCCCACTAAAACATCATGAATCACAATCTTATCAGTAAGTTTAAGGCTGCCAACAAGTGTCACCAAAGCTTTTGTACCATTAGGATGACCAATAATCATATTTAACTTTGACACATCAACAACTTAAACATGTTGAGAATGGTATAAGTCATATTTAACTTTGTCATCAAAAAAGTTAATGTTTTTTCTTGGCGTGCTCGTCGTGATAGGTTACCTACTAGAGTCAATCTTAGCCGTAGAGGTTAAATCTATCGAAACAATTTAATTAATATCTTGGTTATATCTAATCTAGCTATTCTTTCAATATAAATCTAGTGTCAGCTAAATCCTAATCTACCGAAAAAGGGGTTTCACGCCTGAAGACTGACACGGTTTTGGATTGGAGTAAACTACGAATCAATTCAATGCACTTTAACCCACGCAAGCTAATTTACAAAAGACAAAAGAGCGGCCGAGCTAAATATAAGAAAATTATATTAATCATTATTAATCCGATTAGAAAGTTGGTTTGTTTATTAAGTGTAATGATTTCCCTTCTCTCAGAGGGGCATATCATTCCTTAAGACTTAGGCATTACATCATCCTAAAGCCTAACACATGTAATTATATCATAATTAAAGCATCCTCATAAAGCATCCTTATTTGCCGATTATAATCTATCTTAGGGATTAAAGCAATGGTGATCTTGTTAAACCCTAGCTTATAGAGACCTGTACCCACTTACGCTTAATGGTAATTTATACACTAGTAGTCCACTTGTCCAACTATCCAATGGAATAAAAACGTTACTTGTTGAATTATCCAGGTCACCTGCTAGTCAACACGATTAATAAACCATTGGCAATATCCAATTAACTAGTTAAGCCCGAAACGTATTCTAGGCACAGACTTAGAAGGACAAATAGTTTTTGTGTAAACTATGATTTTCTAGATGTATTAATTACTATATGGAGAGCGATCTCGAGACTGAGATCGACGTGTCCGAGTCACTAATCTATTGAATGAGAGGTCACGTAACAAAAGCCAATGTAAACATGTATATATTGATAACAAAAATAAGCAGTCAATGATAAATCAAGAAATCAAGAATACACTAAAATACCAAACATTCGATCTTCAAAATAAGGCTAATACTCTGTAGGTATTAGCCTTCAAAAACGTCATATTGAATACCAAAAGCAATTATTTAGCTAAGTAAACCTAACGTGAGTTTAACGAATGATACCAAAACGGAACGATTACTAAAAGTAGAAGAATTACACGTTGTCATTCCTATGGAATTGATGAACGTGCTCGACCTCTTTTTGCTCTTTCCCTTACTGAAAATGGACTTTTATGGTTTAGGTAGTCGAGATATGATGTCCACAACTTACAAACCGGTTTTGAGTTTTCTATTTATAAGGTCTGAAAGTCGTTCTGATCTAACGGCGTATCTACAGATAACGATACGACGTATTGGGATTTCTTGGAGTAGGGACCTCAACGCTTGATGATCTTCAGAATATTTCACATACAAAATCTTGAATAAGGCGTATTGAGTACCTCTGATACGGGCGTATTGAGGCGTTATTCCTCTGTGTTTTGGTGAGCGCAGGCACAGATACTTCCTATCTTCCTTGACTGATACGGCATATTGTCTATCAACTATAAATCTTCAAAATATCTTCATTTAAGCTCAGAATGCCGCCTGTTGCCCAATTTCACCAATCACTTGCCAGAGATTTTACTTACTGAGCAATTCTTAAATATAAACGATTAAGTAACAACTCTTTGCAATAACTATACAAAATTGGTTAATAACATGGGATAAACGATGCTATAAAATAGACGTTGTTTGATGTTATCACCAACCAATATATATCTTATAAGAACTTATATTGGAATTATGATTAAACAACCTAGAAGAACAAAAATTGATCAACTAAAATTAATACATGCAATGTTTGCAGGAATACTGCTAGAACTAGATTTCTCACTTAAAAGGGTGATAACACCTAAATTGTACATGTTTTTAGCGGCGTTATTTATATATATTGTATCATTTCTCATGAACTTTCGATGTTTAATAGCATAACTCTGAATTGCAATTCCTTAAGTCATCTCGACTCAAAAAGTAAATAAGTTCAGAGATGTTTTCGATATTGGAAAAAATCCAAGGCGAAAAAGAGGCATAATACGCCTGCCACTTACCCTTGTTCCCACAACTTCCAAGCGAGTCCAAGAATTAAAGTCAATTAAATAAAGATAGCATTAATACCCTAAGTACGCTGCCTAAATATTTTTGTGCGCCACACTTCTCAATAAAACATTAAATTCTCTCGCATTTAATCACCAAGTGCACCGCACAATCTTTTGTGTGCGCCGCACTTTTACCCAAAACTTAGCCTATAAATAGTGGCCGAATTTTCACACAATTCATCCATTCCTCACTTCACATAAACGTCATCATCCCACTCAAATATGTTTCTCAATACAACATTCATACTCTAAATATCATCAACCCAAAAAACACGATAAACCCTTGAAGATTGAAGATCAAACCAACAAAGAACGAAAAAGAATATACTAGAATTATAAGGTATTAATATTTTGTATTTTCCAATCATACTGCCACGGGAGGATAATTTTTAATCCATATTCTTACCTCAAAAATAGTATGTTTCTTGTTATTCCCTTTAATTTTGTTATAACTTCAGTAAGCCATAGAGAGCTAAATCTCTCAGACTACTCGTGAAAATAATATAAGAATAAGGCTTGGTATAATTACGATCTTATTAATCTTAAGCTTATGTTATAATCCTATATTATCTTATCTTATCAACTTTGATTATATACTCGCACCGGTATAGGTCAAAAGACCCGTTGTGATCTATATAGTTTTAAAGATTTATCTATGATCTTTATCGTCTGTGATGATAAATCCACTTACGTTATTTGATAAATAAAAACAGAATTGATATAATAGTAACTAGATTATTTGAGTGACACATTTAATCAGGTTAATTAAACATAAGTCTTAAGTTAAACAAAATTAATGTGGAAAACGATTCTCTCAACGAGAAAATACTTTTTATAAATTAAAGTCCTAAGCCTACGATCGTAAATATCACCATTGCTTATATGTTATATGAAATTATTCGAGTATTCATATTTCTCACATATGTTAAAGTTTATTTTTCAGCTGATTATTCGACACTACAAAAATCCCTGTGGACGACTTGGTCTTACATAAAAAAGAATGTACTACATGCGTGGGTTATACTTTTGACCCGTGTGTTTCCATCTAATAAACTAACATTCTCAGTCCTTATACATTTAAAGCTTTCGAAACACATCAAAAGTTTTTGGAGCCGTTGTCGGGGATTTCAAAAGCTGTTTTGTAATCAACCCTTTAAAAAATAATTTTTAACATTCCTTCCTTTTCAAAAAATCGCCGTACATTTTTCTGGAAAGCTGACCCAAACAAATTCTCCTTTGGATGCATACACTGCTATCCAACCTGAACTTGTTGAACCTTACCTGAACCTGAATGTTACTATGACACGAAGGACTTTCGCGACTAAATAAAGAGTTGTCCATTCGAAAAAAAGATACAAGCCACCTCAAGACCGAGAAATTGGTCTATTCGCCAATTCTCAACATTATTATTTATTGTCACGTTTTTCCTTTTATTCTTCAAAATTACGATCCAACGATGAGGAACCCAAGGTGCTGCCAACCGTGTAGCTAGTCCGACTCCTGATCCACAATCACATCCGAAATCGCAAAGGAATTTCGCATTAAAGGTAACCACATGGACTCTCATCAAGAAACCATGTAATGAGTAGAAACGCAAAACAGATCCTCAGCAAACACATTCTTACGAAATCCTCAAATATGTGATTATTTTTAATTACAAGACACCAAGAATGAAGTTGTTCCCGCCTTAAGATGTTTCCTATAACTCACCGAAGAAGGCAAAACATTGGCTGTCGAACTCAATTGAATGAACTATCAAAACAGTGATGAACTTCAAACCGCTTTCATTAGCTATTCTTCTTCCCGGCTTCTTTCTATCACTCCTCGAGAAAATCTAGCCTTTTCTCAACATTAAAACGAATCGCTACCGATGCCTTGGCTTCGTATAAAGAAAGGCTCACAAATTGGCCATGTCACATCCTGTGCCAAAGCAACATTATCAAATCTTTACCATGGTCCAACGAAAATAACCCAAGAAGAATCTAAATGCCACACTGATGGTATTTTCTCTATAAAACAACAAAACCAAAGCTTATTACTCTAGAAGACAAAGTCTTACTTTAAGTCCGACTGGCTATAAACCAACAACCTAATTCATTTCCTTAAGATAACATGTGCTTTCATCGTTGAAGGTAGCAGTAATTCTGATATTGACAAAATTATGTCTCGAATGGATGCCATGACCATGAAAATGGATGCTCAGTATAAAGATTTTCAATCTCATTCAAAACAATCAAACCTTGATGATGATGACATACCCATGTCACGTGAAGAAGAAGCCAAATTCACAAAACTTTCTGTCGTACTCATTTTTACAATGATTACCGCGATGATGATTCCAACCGCGATAACTGGCGATCAAGCGAAAGAAACGATTACAACCGAGATAACTACCAATCTCACTTTGATGATAAACCCGATCTTCAAAAACAACTAAGCAATTTTATCAAAGCTCAACACTCGACCAACTCTTTTGTCAAAGACACATTTATGGATCTAAAAAATAAACTCGAAACAACAACCAAAAACCAGCAAAGCCGAGGATGCAAAATCTCGAAGCTAACTTGACCAGACAGTGCTGACAAGAAATCTGGTCGACCTTCTGGATCTCTTCCTAGTAACACTCAACCTAACCCGAAAGGTTGTTCATCTAAACCTTACCAACCACCGCAAGCACGAAACGAGCATGTGAATGCCATATTTACACGGAGTTGTAAATCCTATGACCCACCAGATAACCCAAATGATCAACAAAACAATTCCGAAACTCCTATCAACTTCGATAGTGATGATGAAGATGATGAACCTACACCTCAACCCAAACCTAAAACACCAACACCAGTCAAAGAAACAGTAAAACCCAAACCATACAAACCCAAAATCCCATATCCCCAACGCCTCAGAATAGAAAAGGTGGAAGCTCAATATGGAAAATTCCTCGACATGATCTGAGCCGTTCGAATCAATGTACCTCTTGTTGATGTTTTAGCTAGAATGCCAAATTATGGCAAATTTCTAAAAGAACTCGTAAAAATAATAAAACACAAATTGAACCAAATCACAGCAGCTGTTCTTACGATGAAAGTTTCACGATACTTCAAAACAAAGTTCCACCAAAACTTGAAGACCCAGGAAGTTTTCTTATTCCGTGTAATTTCAACAAAGCTTTCTCATGCAATGATTTAGCCGACCTTGGTGCTAGCATGAATCTCATTCCGTATTACTTATACGCAAAATTATCTCTCGAAACTCTCAAACCCACTAAAATGAGCTTAAGATTAGCAGATCGATCATTCTAATACCCTGTTGGAATAGTTGAAAATATGCTTATTGAAGTTGGTAAATTCACCTTCCCTGCCGATTTTGTTATGCTAGAAATGGAAGAAAATAGTAAAGTTCCTCTAATCTTAGGAAGACCTTTTCTTCACACTGTCAATGCAGTAATTCGAGTCAAACAGAAGCAACTCAATCTAGGAGTTGGAACTGAACGAATGATCTTTCACATCAATTATGCGATGAAACACTCCTATTCAAACGATGATACATGATTCAGTATCGACATCATCGATGAAATCTTAAAAGAAGATTTCGATGCTCTTCTCAATGAAGGTAGTGAAATCCTCCATTCCATTGAAGGAACCATCCTTGAAGAAAAACTCTTTGCTGAATTAGATGAATTCATGGCAATGACTGTTGATGAAAATTCTGAATTCGAATCTGACACCGAAGAACCACCATTCGAAAAAATCACCTTTAACATCGATTACAAGATCAAAACATCTATCGAAGAACCTCCTACGGATCTTGAACTCAAACCTCTTCCTGATAACCTAGAATATGTATTCTTAGAAGAACCCTCTTTTCATCCTGTTATCATATCATCTTAGCTCTCTAAAGAAAACAAAAATAAGCTTATATCCATTCTTAAAAGACACAAACAAGCCTTTGCTTGGAAAATAAGAGACATTCCTGGAATCTGTCCATCTTTTTGTAAACATAAAATTAAACTCCTGGAAGACAAAAAACCAGTTGTTCAAATACAAAGAAGATTAAACCCAAACATGAAAGAAGTTGTAAAAAAGGAAATCGTTAAATTGCTCGATACATGTATCATTTATCCAATCTCCGATAGCCCTTGGGTAAGCCTGATTCAATGTGTACCAAAGAAAGGTGGTATTATAGTTGTTGCTAACGAAAGAAGTGAACTTGTCCCAACAAGAACTATTACAAGTTGGAGAGTCTGTATTGACTATCGAAAATCAATGAAGCAACTGCAAAAGATCATTTCCCTTTGCTGTTTATGGACCAAATGTTAGAAAGACTCACAGGAAATAAATAGTTCTGTTTCCTCGATGGTTTTTTCGGATATTTTCAAATACCAATCGATCCTATGGACCAAGAAAAAACAACATTCACATGTCCTTTTAGTACATACGCTTATAGGCGAATGCATTTCGGTTTATGTAATGCTATAGTTACTTTCCAAAGGTGCATGTTGGCTATATTTCATGATATGATCGAAGAATCAGTTGAAGTATTCATGGATGATTTTTCTGTTTTTGGAAGTTCTTTTGATCACTGTTTGAAAAACCTCGATAAAATGCTTCAATGTTTCAAAGAAGCACATCTTGTCCTTAACTAGGAAAAATATCACTTCATGGTTAAAGAAGGAATTGTGCTTGGACACAAGGTTTCTGAAGCAGGCCTCGAAGTCGACAAAGCAAAGATCGACGACGTAATCTCTAAACTTCCACCACCCACTAATATCAAAGGTATTAGAAAGCTTTATTAGACCATTCAATCCGTTCCTACGTAAAGATTCATTCAAGATTTCTCAATAATTGGCGTACCTCTCACAAAGTACTTTGAAAAAGATACCTATAACAACTTCATGACGAATGTCAAGAACGTCCATTCCGAAAAATATTAAAAGAAAAGCTCACATGTGCTCCTATGATCGTAAGCCAAAACTGGATTCTTCCTTTTGAACTCATGTGTGATGCAAGTGATTTCACAACTGGAGAAATCTTAGGTAAAAAAGAAGGTAGAAATTTTCATCCAATATACTTTGCAAGCAAAACTCTCAATGCAGCTCAGCAGAACTATATAATCACTAAAAAAGAACTTATGGTTGTAGTCTTTGCTTTTGATAAATTTTGATCCTATCTGGTATTATCAAAAGACATCGTACACCTGATCACTCAGCTCTAGACTCCCAATTTAAAAAACAAGACGCTAAACTCACGCCTAGCTGTTTTGATTTCTGCTCTTACAAGAATTGAATATCAGAAATAAAAATAGAAGAGTACCAAAAAATGTTGTAGTTGACTCACGTGGCTTCGCGGATTGAAAATGAAGAAACAAGTGATGACAGTGAAGTCGATGATAACTTTCCTGGAAAAACTCTTATGGAAATAAACACTGAAGACGAACCATGGTTTGCAGACTTTGCAAATTATTTAGCAAGTGATATCATACCTAGAGAAATGACGTATCAACAAAAGAACTTTTTTTCTCAGACATCAAACACTACTTCTGGGAGGAACCCTACCTCTTCAAAGTATGTTTTGACGGTATAATCAGACGCTGTATCTCTGGACCAGAAACCCAAACCATTTTAGATCAATGTCACCACAGACCAACCAGTGGACATTATGGACCAAACACAACAGCTAAAAAGTCTTAGACTCAGGTTTCTACTGGCCGACCATCATCAAAGAAGCTCACACTCAAGTTTGCCTCTACAAAGCATGTCAGAAGGCAGGAAATATTTCAAAACATGATGAGATTCCCTTAAACAACATTCAAGTATGTGAAATTTTCGACATATGGGGTATCAATTTCATGGGACCCTTTCCAAAATCATTAAAAAAACCAAAAACAATTGTTTTAGATATACATTTTAGTCGTTGTCGACTATGTTTCTAAATGGGCCGAAGCACAAGCTCTACCAACAAACGATGCCTGAGTTGTTATTACTTTTCTAAAGAAACAATTCTGCCATTTTGGAATGCCCAAAGCTATCATAAGCGACAAAGGAACTCATTTATGTAACAAGATAATAGAAAAAACAATGAAAAGATATGGAGTTAACCACCGATTCTCTACATCATACCACCCTCAAATAAGTGGTCAAGTTGAAAACACAAACATAGCTCTTAAAAGAATTCTTGAAAAGACTGTTAAAGACAATCTCGCTATCTGGTCAAGAAAACTTGATGACGCTCTATGGGCTTTTCGTACAGCTTATAAAACACCAACCGGAACAACACCGTACAAACTCATATATGGAAAGAATTGCCATTTACCATTTAAAATTGAACACCGTGCACACAGGGCCCTAAAGAACTGTAACCCAAATCTCATCGCTGCTGGTGAGAAGCGAATGTTTCAATTACATGAGTTAGACGAACTAAGACATCAAGCATATGAAAACTCTCGTCTATACAAGGCAAGAACCAAAGTCTGGCATGACAGGAAACTAAAGATAAGGAAAGAATTTAAACACGGAAACAAAGTGTTGCTCTTTCATTCAAAGTATAAATTTAAGTATCTGAAGCTTAGATCTCGCTGGCTAGGACCATACGTAGTAAAACATCAATATTCATCCGGATATGTTGAACTATATGGAAAAGATGGAAAATCGTTTATTATTAACGGCCACCAACTCAAGATATATCATGAAGAAGAAGATTATAATGACTGAAGGGAAGCAGGCACTCCCTTTTTTCCAAAAGAATGAACTCTAAAAGTAGGAGTCTAGCTAACGACTCTCTTAAAAATTAAGCGCTTCTCGGCCCGTGCTTTACTTAAGTGTGGAGGAGTCCCTCCTCCATACAATTCCACTCGTTTTTATTTACTTTCTTTAAAAAAACCCAAAAATATTTTCTTTTTGTGTGCTTTTGTGTGTTTACTTTTATGTAGGTATTATAGCTCAAATCTGGAAAATTATAAAAGTAGGCTCAAAGATAGCCTTTCATGCAAGCTACACTAACTCTCTATCCCCTAGGAAGTACCGTTTCTCTTAATTTTTCCCATATTGTCTAGTTATCAGTTATGACATTGAGGGCAATGTTTCAACTTAAGTGTGGAGGGGAGCCAAATATGAAAAATTAATCATATCCCTCCAGTTTTGCTCTGCCAAAAATTTAAAATTAATATATGCCTGTCAAACTAAAAAAGCTCTTAGTAAAGGCCAAATCCACCCGGATCGACACGAAAACAACATAAACTAAGCCCACTAATTGTAAGAAGTTTAAAGCCTTAGAAAATATATTTGGGTTTACCAGCACTCTTTGGTTACCTAATATGAATTGAAGCCTTAATAAGCAAGTATTTCATCCGTCTTTACGGCTGTGTATTTGTAATATGTCGCCTTTTCTAGAGCAATGGTATTGGTTGAAATTATATTTGAGTGAGTCGGTAATTTAGTAGCTCTAGAACTTATGCTTGATCATCATTTACTAGACCAAAGCCAGATTAATTCATAAGAAAATCATATGTTATGAGGAGAAATAAATCCTGAAAGTTCCTGCATCACTCCCTTTTAGTGCTAATTGCTGAAGTACAAAAGATTGAAGAAAATTGCTCAAAATGAAGTTCTGTGCTGAGCCTTGGTTATGGTAAAAAAATAGAAGAAATAAAAATTCAAAGTTCAAGGCTTAAGTTTGGCACATGAGATCTGTATATGCTGTTCTCCTTCATCAGTTTCAAGTTCCGCCTTTCGGTCAAATTTATGTGTCAAGTACAAGCCTATGTACTGTATAGAATATATGCGCATCTGAGTGACTTCACAAATAAAAACGCTATCTGATGGCACGAGGGAATTAAAAAATCAAACACCATGTTTTTGTTTTCCCCCTTTTGAGGTGCTTTGTTAGGTGTCCTATGCCTTGGAAAAGTTTCTAAACCAGTAAACCACTGTGTAAACCAAAAATGCTCCACGTCACGATAAATGATCTTGTTTTTCCTGCTTTATATTGCTTGAGGGCAAGCAACAACTAAGTGTGGATGGATTTGATAACACCTAAATTGTACATGTTTTTAGCGGCGTTGTGTTTATATATTTTATCATTTCTCGTAAACTTTCAATACTTAATAGCATAAATTATGTGCAGGTTCACATGAAGTCATCCCGAGCTTAAAAGAAATAAAGTTTAAGTGTTTTCGATATTGGAAAGCAAGTTAGAAGAAAAGAAAATTCTCAAGGCTGAAAAAGGCATAAGTACACCGCACTTACCCTTTGTGCGCCGCACTTCCAAGCGAGTCCAAGAATTAAAGTCAATTAAATGAAGATAGCATTAATACCCTAAGTACGTCGCACAAATATTTTTGGGTGCCACACTTTTCCGTAAAACATTAAATTCCCTCGCATTTAATCACCAAGTGCGCCGTACAATCTTTTGTGTGCGCCGCACTTTTACCCCAAACTTAGCCTATAAACAGTGGCCGAATTTTCACACAAGTCATCCATTCCTCACTTCACATCATCATCTCCCACTCAAATATCTCTCATACAACAATCATATCTCCAATTCTTCAACCCAAAAACACGATAAACGTTAAAGATTGAAGATTAAACCACGAAGAACGAAGAAGACTATAATAGAATTATAAGAATAAAAGGCTGTATTACAATTCTATACTTGTTACGGGAAATTTTTTTGATCCAATTCTTACCTCGGAAGATAGTATGTTCTTGTTATTCCCTTTAATTTTGTTATGAACTTCATAGCCATGAGAGGCTAAATCTCTCATGACTACTCGGTGAAAATAATATAATGAATAAGCGTTTGGTATAATTACGACCTTGTTAATCTTAAGTTTACGTTATAATCCTATCGTATCTTATCTCATCAACTTTGATTATCAACTTTGGTATATACTCACACCGGTATAGGTCGAAAAATCCATTGTGATCTATATAGTTTTAAAGATTTGTCTATGATCTTTATCGTATGTGACTAGAAATCCACTTATGTTATTTGATAAACAAAAACAGATTTGATATAATAGTAACTGGATTATTTAAGTGACACATTTAATCGGGTTAACTAAACATAAGTCTTAAGTTAAACAAGTTAAGTTGTGAAAATGTTTTCTGACGAGAAAATACTTTTTATAAATTAAAGTCCTAAGCCTAAGATCGTAACTATCACCATTACTTATAAGTTATATGAAATTATCCGAGTAGTCATATTCCTTACATTTGTTAAAGTTTATTTTCCAGATATTTATTCGACACTACGCAAATCCCTGTGGACGATTAAAGTTTCCGTTAAAAAAAAACCAATATATATCATATAAGAACTATATTGGAATATGATTAACTAACCTAGAAGAACAAAAACTGATCACATATTTTATACCTGCAATGTTTGCAAGCATACTGTAAGAACCAAATTTCTCACTTATAAGGGTCATCAGTATAAAGTCTTTTATACTGATCATCAGTGAATGAGTTAGATGAACCAGCAGACTGATCCTTATTTCCTGAAACAAAATTATTACTTGCAGAACATTAGTACCAGTATTTCTTTTAAAATTAGGAGGATATCCAACAAGCTCAAATCATCTATATGACCATTCATATTGCAGTGAGTACAAACAAGATTAGGTTTATTAAGCTTTTTGGAGAACAATTATTATTTCTATGATTAGTTCTTGCAATAAAAGCATTACCAGTTTTAGACACATTATGAGAGTAAGTAATCCTATGAGACTCATCTATAGACGTACCAAAAGCACCCTTAACATCAAGTTTAGGGTCAGTAGTAAAGATTATACTTCTAATAGGAGCATAAACCTCATCAAGCCCAATAAGAAACTGCATCAACTTGAGAAGTTGACTACGTCTCTTTAACTTTTCTGAGTTCTCACAAATGTAGTCAGGCAAATTGACAAGGGAGTCATATTGCCTCCATAATGCATAAAACTTATGATAATATTTGGGTAACGGAGAGCCAAACTGAGACAAATAATGAATCTTAAATGCATATTAAAGATCACAAAAGCATCTTGTTTACTATATGTTTCTTTTAATTCATCCCAAACAACCTTAGCATTTTTTGAAAACACTTGTCCCATAAACACATCTTGAGAAACACATCCAAGAATCCAATTAAGCACCACAGAATTACATTTATCCTATTGTTTTTGCATAAAACCTTCTTCCTCTGGTGTTTTTTACTTTCCATTTATAAAACCAAGCTAATTTTTAGTGTGAATAGCAATTGTAATAGCAACTTTTTAAATCTTATAATTTTCAGTACTTTCTAGTTTAAAATTGATTAAAGGTATCCCACTTGTGGCATTAATATGCAAGAACAATTGATCATATTGGTCAATATCACTTCCCTCACAACTACATGATTGCCTCTTGTTCTTGGGAGGATTTTCACCATCAACCATAATGACAAAACGGATAAAATAAACAAAAAAGCATATCAAAACACAGAACCACTAGATGGCAATAAGTAGACTCAGTAACCAATGTGGTACAAGGCACACACCTACTATTGAGCTTAAGAACCACGATTCCTTACTTCTTGAGAAGTAGGTCAAGATTCACCCAATAATGCAGGGTGTATACACACGAAACCAAACAAATACTAAAATTGAGTTAGTTAACTACCGAATTCATTCAATCACAATTAATCCACCAATCAAAAACTCTAACAACTCATAAAATCACTTAACCTAATCCTTTCACCAATTCTAGAAAATCTAAAAAAAACTAAAAGAAGGCGTAAGAGGTGTTACAATGCACGAAAAGCTTCCAAACAATGAGACAAGATGTCTCCATACCAACAAAACTAGATACACAACGGAAAACCAACCTAAAAGTAAAAAAGAAAGGATTAGTAAGGAAAAATCTACTAACAAACAAACAATAGACATTAACTGATTTATTATAACAGAAATACTAACAAAATCAATAATCAAATAATTAGGGTTTTGATACAGTAAACCCCTAAAATCAATATCTACAAAAATCATGAGCAATAATCAATCAATCAACACACGTTGACTATCAATTGTTTAAAAACTAGAAAACCCCTAATTTTTAGGAAACCCTAAAAAATTAAAATACCACATATCAACCAAGAAACCACTTAATCAATCAATTCTATCAAGAATCAAGCGATTAATACCTCAACTCATATTTATGTGAACTCAAAACACAAAAACTAAAAAAAAATTGAAACCTAAATTTTTAAAAAACAATCGATCTTTATATCAATGTCAACCTTGCTCTAATACCATGTGAAAAATTATAACAAAAATCACAAAATACTTATGAAATTCATACAACCAACCTCCCCTTTTATTTTTTATTATCACAACATCTGACTATCACTTCAAAATAGATAACACGTTTTGAGTTTAATACAATATAAGTAAAGAGAAAGAACAATTACACCAGAACCCTAACTCTTTCTCAAAGATTGAGAAAGATACACAGCACTAGAGAGAGATATGAAATTTAGAGAGAGAAAACTAAACAAAACGATTAACAAACAAATGATAATAAGCTGGGTATTTATACCCATCTTTAGTCCCTGCACCATTAAACAAGAACAAAGCAAATACTAATAAACAAAATAACTTACCTTTTGGACCCCTGTTGTGAGAAACATATTCTAAAACTAGGACAAAAGACAAGAGCTAGCTTTATAAATTTTTTTTGGGTAAGGGGTTACCCCGATAAAGTATTATAAAATCGAAAAAGTTAAGTACAAATGGAATGTGGTTGAATTACCACATTTACTTCAAGCTAAACAGCTTGATAAACACCTAAAACTAGAGCTTATGACATGCCATAAACTCTTACAACTCTAGAGACAACTAATTGCACCTAGAACACATGACTCAGCTGAACAAGCTAACCAGCAGCAGCCGTGAAAGATGAACATCCACTAGCTTTTGTGTTTTGAATTAAGTTAGCTAATTCATCATACATATTTTTAACATCTTCTTCATCATCTTCTTCTTCATCATTTAAGGCAGAAAAAGAATTAGACATGGAGAGATTATCTTTCTTAGAAGAAATACCAGTCGTCTTCAACATAGATGATGATTGAGATGTATTACCCACATTAGTAACTCCTTTCGTTGGTGCACATGTAGTCGCTTTAGGCTCATATCGAACATTTTGTTTAACCGATGGACCAATTAGTAGACGTGGCCTTACCTTTCCTCTTCTCAGCTTTTGTTTGCATTTCCGCCAAGTAATTTTTTATCCAACCCTGAGTAGTAAAAGCCTCAACTTATTCATCTTGAGGGTTGGACGCACTGTCTTTATGGTCCCATGTCTTCATTGAAATAAGGGTTAATACACAAAAAAGTTACTAAAGTTTAACCAAATGTTCACCTAAGTTACTAAAGTTTTTTCGTTACAAAAAGATTAGATGCATAGATCATACAGAAATTTCTTTACGAAATATCCAACTACCTTTTGTAATAATCATGCTTCGCTTTCACACTTTTGGTGGTAAGAGCATATATGGCCGGACATTCAAAGATGAGAACTTTACTTGTATGTTAGTCAACCTTTTTTAAGATAGCTTATCTAGTACTCTTATAATATAGTACTTACGTACTGATGCATCCTAATTTATGTGAAAACCTTGCAGTAACTCATACTGGACCTGGAATTGTTAGCATGGCGAATGCAGGGCCAAATGCTAATGAAACTCAATTCTTCATATGCACCCCAAAGGTATATCTTCGTTTTACTCTTAAAACTTTCATTTTTTGGCTTGTGATTGTAGAAACGGGACATCGTTCTGTACTAACCATGTTCTAGATTATATGAAATCTAAGTAAATCTTGTTTTTATAGTGTGAGCAGACACCTTGGTTGGATGAGAGGCATGTTGTGTTTGGACAAGTTATCGAGGGG
>BQNB010098527.1:0-22512 GCA_026074375.1 Tanacetum coccineum
TTTCTCAAAAATACTTTTACAAAATATTTTCTAATTAAAATAAAAAGTTTTATTAAAAACTTAAAATTTGAAATTCAAATTTTCCCCCTAAAACGGAAGCTTCTACACCAGATACAACATTCCTCACAAAAAGACAAAAAAATGAGCGGAGTCTAGGCGGCGGCCCCCTTATATTAGGGACCGCCGGGACCGCCATCAGTTACTGTTATTTTTCTCTGTCTATAAATACTGGTCCACCCCTTGTTAAAAATCATTCCTCTTTGCACGAAATTTTTTAATCTCTTCTTTCTCTCTCTAAAACTTCTTTCTCTCACTAAATATCTTGATTACTAACATACTTAGATCTTGTTTCAAGTGATCTTATCTTATCTTCTTCATCTCATCTTTCATCTCTATCAAGTGCAAGAGAAGAACACTCGTATTCGTCAAGAAACGAAGTGTTGATTAGTGATCTCTCCTCTCTTCTTCTAAGTACCAAATCTCTATTGTATTTATCTTGTGTATTTGTGTGATTCAAATATTGTGTAGATCCGATAGTGTAGATCTTGTGAGTGTGTATATCTTGTGAAGTGGTAGATTGGTTCTAGCTAAGATTAGGACTCGACATCTAGCTTAGTGTCGGAAAATAACATAAGCGACGTGTAAACGGTTTTCTCCGCCTAAAGAGAGCTTGTTGAAATAGTGAAATCTCGAGTCGGATACTCGAGGAGTGAAGTAGGGCGAAGAGGTGCTTCATAGCCGAACCACTATAAAATCTTGGTGTCTTGGTTTGCTTGTTCCTTTCCCTATCTCTTCATTCTATTGTTATTGTTATTTAGTCTTAGTTTTAATAGTTATTTTTTGTTCATATTGTGCATTGGTTAAACATATAACTCGATTCTAAACTTTTTAGAATGCAAAGTTTTTATAATTAAAACGAACTTGTAAACTATTCAACCCCCCTTCTAGTTTTCACAGATACATAATCCTGAAACAATATAAAAAACAATTATTTTCAATAAGAGAGGTTTTGACTATTGGTTTCAACTTAGAAACAAAACTAACACAAATAACAACATAATTAACAGAAGTGTATAACAGCCTACACCTACACTACAAAGATAATCAAACATATATGGGTGTCCAAATAAAAAGATACTAAAAAGTTATTCTTAATACGCCTAGGCTTACAAACTTACAGTTGTGTCAATCGTCGTGAAAATCGAAAAGTAAAAAAATTTACAAACTAAATTATGGCATCTTCTAAATTAGTCAAACATCAGTTTATGTTCTTGGGTTCAAGTCACTAACACCAAGCTATTGACTAATTCGGTATTTTTAACATTAAATGCACACATTATTCATTCATCAAACAAACAATTACAACAACATTTTCTAAACTAGAAATATAATATATCTGATTTATACTTACCAGCATGCACCACATATGGACCGAAAAATTACTGATATGTGTTTGGAAGAAAATATTTGTGCCACAAATAATGTAATTGTAACGAAAATGGAGAGTGATTGGAAGAAAACGAAGAGTGATTGGAAGAAAATGAAGAGTTTAATCAAAAAGGCGGAAAAGGGGTAGAGGAGGTGTGTGTGAAATGAGGGTTGAAGATGAAGGTGGGAAATGAAGTGGGCCCGTATATGTGTGGTATTTGTGTTTATTTAGGTTGTAAATACACAAAATGTATTAAAAAATAGTCGCCCTAGCATGATTGCCCTAAATATGAGTCGCCCTGAGATAGATGTATGATATGTCTGTAGTTTAAAAAATGTAAAATGACAAAAAAGCCAGTCGCACTAAGTACAAGTCGCCCTCAAAGTAGGAGTTGCCCAAAATACATATACCTTACAAATACAGAGACTTGGCGGATTTTGATTAAGTTGCCCCATCGCTCGGTCGCCCTGGACTCTTTTGGGAAGAAAATGTTTTTTTGGTTAAAGATTGATTAGCACCCTATTTTTTGGACCCTTTTGGGAATTTTCCCATGAAAATTTCCTAATTATTATTTCCTCATCCCTAACATAGAATAAAGGAATAGAATTGGGGTGAATCTAGAGCTCAATTTGCTAATAATGGAGGATGAGTCGGTTTTTTATTCATCCTATCCAACCCCAATTCATGGAAAGGCAACCGGATTATATATTGGAAGACATGTTTACTGGAGGCAATTCCCTAATAAAAGATATTCTTCAGCGGGTAATATTTTCAGTAATTGCTTTTGATTCTAAATTTTGATAAGCCACACCTCAAGTGATAAGTTGGTTACTCTGTTATATCTACCAGGCGTGTGAGGTGCACGTGACACTTTCCAACATACCCTAACCAACTTCTAGTTTTAGCGAGAAATCTTGTTTTTAAGTACTAGTTATGTAATTCATTTCCAACTATCTAAAAAACTTGTAAACTCTCTCTCTCTCTCTCTCCTTTCACTTGTAAACGTTTTGTTATAAACCAATAATTGAATTTCCGCCATTTTTGATCTTAATTAGCTTATTTTGCTCTGTTTCTTATTTCTTGAGCGATCTAACTAGTTTTGGCTTATCACAGATCATCATTGATCTTTGAAAGTGCTTATCAAGTGGTATCAGAGCTCTTTCCTAGAAGCTCAAGTGTTCTTGTTTCGTTCTTACTATTCTAGTTAAGTTCTTCAATTTTTGACTAACTTTCCTGATTTTCTGGTGTCCAATTGTTCAAGAATTAGTTTGCTACAATGGCATTCTGATCAAGACTGTGTGTTATCCATCAAAAACATGACAAGCATCAAATACTCATCGCGATCACAAGAATAGCCATAAGTTCTTAAATCCTTTGTTTTTGAACAAATGATCAGTTTTGGGTGATTTGAGTTGGCCAAGAATGGGTTAATCTGTTAGTTGTTATTAGACTGAAGGGAAGAGAGTAATAACTACAAAAAAACATCACAAACATTCAATAACATAAAATCACACAAAAATAATAGCACCAAGTACAAGATTGGTTACTACAATAGTAGCAATGGTGATGAAGGGATCACAAGGGAGTATTTGGATTCATAATTGGCTGAAATGAGGAATTTGATTGCTACATTAGGGCTTCAACAGAATCATGCTATAATCAGTTTGGAAGATTGGGAAAAGTGGAGTTCCATAAATTTTAAGGAGGTGATGTCAGAGGTTGGGCATTCCGATGTGACCAATTCTTTAGCATTGACAACACTCCCAATGAGGAGAAGGTAAATATTGTTTCAGTACATTTGTCTGATAAAGCTTTACTATGGAATGGACAGTTTCTTAGTGTTAATGGTGAAAATGTGGGTTAGGAAGTGTAAAAGGATGCTATTATTCAAAGATATGGGTGAATCTTTGAAGATCCAATGTCTTCCTTAAAGAATGCTAAGTATGAAAAGAATGTGAGGGAATATCAAGATTTGTTAGATACACATAGAGTTACTGTTAGCCAAGAACATGTTATAAGTTTGTATTTTGGAGGATTACCAACTAAATTAGAGATGAGTTTGAGAATGTTTAAGCCTGCAACACTTGCATATGCTTATTCTTTTACTATGCTACAAGAGGCTATTCTTGATGCTGTGAAAAAGAAGAATAAGCCATCAGGATCCTTTAATGGAAATGGGTTTAGCAATAGGGGAAACTATGGAAATGTTAGTAAGCCTGCAGTTTTCCCTAAGCCAAACACTCTTGTTAATGCACCTATAAGGAAACAGTTATCTCAAAAAGAGTATCAGGAAAAGAGAGCACAAAATTTATGCTTCTATTATGATTAGAAGTATTCACCAGGACATAAGTGTGTAGGATAATTGTTCTCTTTAGTCTTAGTGCCTGATAAAGAGGATTGTTTTGAAGACAGTTTAGATAGTGAGGAGGAAAACCAGACTTATATGGGAATTCAAGAATTGCAACCTTAAATTTCTCTAAATGCTTTAACTGGGATAAATAATTTTCAAACAATGAGGGTAATTGGCATAGTGGGTAAGCATTTGGTGCATATTTTGGTTGATTGTGGATCTACACATAATTTATTAGACAAGAACATGGCTAAGAAATTATGGTGTTCAATCAGGCCAACTGGACCTTTGGCAGTCATAGTAGCAGATTGCAATAATTTGGTAACCACCTCTGAGTGTGAGGATTTTCAATGGAAGTTTGATAACACTATTTTCACAACTGATGTTATGCTATTGCCTTTGGGAGGTTGCGAAATGGTATCGAGAATCTAGTGGTCGGCTACTTTTGGAGATATCAAGTGTAACTTTAAGGATTTAAAAATGGAATGCAAGTATGGAGGTAAGAAAGTGCAGCTTAGAGGAACACACCAGTCCAATATGGTATGGCTAAATGACAAAAAAGTGTAAAGACTGCAAGACAAGTGGTACAAGGGGAGTTTCACTCAATGGCTTTAAGTGTGTACCATGTGAATACAATTTCATTTTCCAATTTGGAGGGCATGCCTGTGACAGTGGATGGGAATATTCATGCAGTTTTGAAGAACTATAAAGATGTGATTGGCATACTAGTTGAATTACCACCATAAAAAACACATGATTACAAAATTCCATTGGTTGAGGGAGCCTTACCAGTCAATATTAGACCATATAGACACCCACCTACTTAAAAGGATGCAATAGAAGCTATGGTCAAGGAGTTATTAGAAGCAGGAGTTATAAAGAAAAGTCACAGTCCTTTTGCTTCACCTATTGTTATGGTAAAAAAAGATAATTCTTGGAGGATGTGTATTGATTACAAGCAATTGAACAAGCAAATTGTCAAAGACAGGTTTCCCATTCACATTATAGAGGAACTTATAGATGAATTACATGGAGCTAAGTTGTTTACTAAGTTGGATTTGAGGTAAGGCTACCATCAAATCAAAATGAATGAGGAAGATGTGGTTAAGACTGCTTTTAGGACTCATGAAGGTCATTATGAGTTTATAGTTATGCCATTTGGTTTGACAAACGCTCCTTCTACATTTCAATCACTAATGAATGAGGTATTTAATCCATATCTTAGGAAGTTTACATTGGTGTTTTTTGATGACATACTCATTTATAGCCAGTGTTTGGAAGAGCATGTTATACATTTACAGATTATACTTAAAACCATGAGAACTCACAAGTTGTTTACCAAATTTAGTAAGTGCATGTTTAGGACTTCTCAAGTAGAGTATTTAGGACATGTGATATCTGCACAAAGAGTGGCAATAGATCCTGCTAAGATAGAAGCAATGGCAAATTGGCCTATGCCAACTAGTCTTAAGCAATTGAGGGGATTTTTAGGTTTAACTGGCTATTATAGGAGGTTTTTTAAAGGATTTGCTATGATAACCAGACCCTTGACACATTTATTAAAAAAGGGGGTCTATGAATGGAACAGTGCAGCTCAATCAGCATTTGAGGACTTAAAACAAGCTATGATTAGTGCTCTAGTTTTAAAGTTTCCTTATTTTAATAAGGAATTCACCATTAAGACATATGCTTCAGGAGGAGGAATTGGGGCATTTTTACTTTAAGGAGGTCAGCTAATAGCTTTCTTAAGTAAAACTCTACTTGTCAAACACCAACTTATGTCCACTTATGAAAAAGAATTCTTTGCATTAATACAGGCTTTGGAGAAGTAGAGAGGTTATTTGCTTGATAGGCATTTCAAAATCAAGACATATCATATTAGCCTTAAGTATTTGGTGGATCAAAGGATGTCTACACCCACTCAGTTGAAATGGTTACCAAAGCTTATAGGATTTGACTTTGAAATTGTGTACAAAAAAGGTGTGGATAATGTAACTACTGATGCACTTTTAGGGAGGCAAAACCTTAGGGAGCTTTTGAGTATACTGGGTACATCCACTGTCACTATAGACTTGTACAATAAGATAGTAGACAGCTAGGAACAAGATGAGCATATGAAGGCACTAATTTCTAAGCTGTTGGGTATTTTCTTAGTCCATGAGGATTAAGAGCCCAACACATTGGGGCCTATCTTGGGTCCATTTAGTCCTTATTTAAGGCATCCTTATGCTCATTATAAAGTGTGAAAAACAAGAGAGAAGAGAGTAAGAAAAGAAAAAAAGAAGAAGATTTTCGGAGTTCTTATCACCCAAAACCCAGTAGCAGTGTTTCGTCGATCCCCGGAGTTTTCACCGTCGGATCGTCACGATTTTTAGACTGAAGCTTCCTTGCATAAAAAGGAAGGTTTTGACTGCTGGGATCTTGATTTTGAGGCCTGGAAGTTCTGTTTCTTAACCGAGCAGATTGCAAGTTGTTTGGTGATATTCTTCCTTTCTTGTTCTTTGTTTGTTGCCATATATCTTGATATTGATTCCAAGATTATGATGATTGTTGTATGTCTCTAGTGTTATCTAGAAAAGACTTTGTGTACCTCTCTTGCTTGATAGTGGATTTAAGTGGCACTAGGTGTCCCGTGGTTTGTACCCACTTTGAGGTTTTCCATGCTAAAAGCTTGGTGTTCTTAGTGTGTGTTTGATTATCTTTAATACCTGCTGATTTGGTTGATTTGATATTGTTTGGGGGCTGGTTAGAGTTTCTTTTAGTTTGCCTTATTTGTTTACTTCCTCATAGGTTCATACGGGTTTGGGTAAGTGCTGTCAAACGAAGGTTTTTCTTCCGCAATTGTGTTTATACCGTTGTGACCCGTTGCACTTTACCTGTCAAATTGGTTTCAGAGCGGTAGGCTCTTGGTTGGGGACTTACCTACTTGAACGATGGAAGCTAATACAAGTAGGATGGTTAATTTGAATGGTTCTATTTATCATGTTTGGAAAAGGAAGATGGAAGATCTCCTTTATGTGAAAGACTACTACTTGCTTGTTTTTAGTATTGAGAAACCTAAGAACAAAACATATGCAGAATGGACTATTTTGCATAGATAGGTTTGTGGTTATATTAGGCAGTGGGTTGATGATAATGTTTTGAACCATATTTGTGAGGAGACGCATGCTCGTACTCTTTAGAACAAACTTGAACAGTTATATGCTCGAAAAACTGGAAACAACAAGTTGTTCTTAATCAAGCAAATGATGAGATTAAAGTATACTGATGGGTCCCCTGTTACCGATCACTTAAATGTGTTTCAGGGTATTATAAATCAGCTTGCAGGTATGGGTATCAAGTTTGAAGATGAGATTCAAGGCTTGTGGCTTCTTGGTACTTTACCGGATACTTGGGAAACTTTTAGGACATCCTTGTCCAACTCTGCACCAGATGGTGTTATCACCATGGAATTGGCTAAAGGTAGTATTTTGAATGAAGAGATGAGAAGAAAGTCACAAGGTTCCTCTTCACATTCAGATGTCTTGGTCACAGAAAGGCAGGGGAGAAGTAAAAGTAGAGGCCCGAGTAACAGAGGTAATCATCGTAGCAGTTCTAGCAAAGGAAAATTTGCTGATGTTGAATGTTATCACTGCCACAAGAAAGGACACACAATGAAGTTCTGCAGACAGTTGAAAAAGGAGAACAAGAAGAAAAACTACAATAATCAGAAGAACAAGCACAAGAAAGATGATGATGGTGATGACAGTACTGAAGTAAATACCACCACAGATGAGTTCTTTGTTTGTTCAGATTATGATATGGTTAACCTTGCTCATGATGATTCGAGTTGGATTCTTGATAGTGGTGCTACGTGTCATGTTGCAACACGAAAAGAATATTTTTCATCTTACACACCAGGTGATTTCGGTGTTGTTAGGATGGGTAATACTGGGCTATCTAGGATTGCTGGTATTGGAGATATTTGTTTGAAGTTTGACACAGGGATGGAATTGGTTTTGCATAATGTGAAACATGTCCCGGATATGAGACTCAATATTATCTCAACAGGTCTTCTTGATGAAGATGGTTACCACAACAGTTCTGGTAATGGCTTGTGGAAAGTGACTCTCGGATCATTGATTGTTGCAAGAGGGAAAAGGGAATCCAAGTTATACATGACACATCCGAAGATCTCCAAGAGCATTGTCAATGCTATAGACAATGATGATATGACCGAGTTATGGCATAAGAGACTTGGTCACATGAGTGAAAAAGGGATGTCTATTCTTTCTAAGAAGAATGTGTTATCCGGTGTGCATGATATTAACCTGAAGAAGTGCTCTCACTGTTTGGCAGGAAAGCAGACTAGACGTGCTTTTAAGAGTCGTCCTTCTTTTAGGACGGAGAACATACTTGATCTGGTACATTCCGATGTTTGTGGTCCCATGAAGACTAAGACACTTGGTGGGTGTTCGTATTTTGTCACTTTCATCGATGATCATTCAAGGAAGGTTTGGGTATACACCTTGAAGACTAAAGATCAAGTATTGGATGTGTTTAAGCAGTTTCATGCTTTAGTTGAGAGGCAGACAGGGAAGAAACTTAAATGTATTCGAAGTGATAATGGAGGTGAATACATTGGCCCCTTTGACGCGTATTGTAGAGAGCATGGAATTCAGCATCAAAAGACTCCACCGAAGACACCGCAATTGAATGGCTTGGCAGAGCGGATGAATAGAACCTTGGTTGAGAGAGTCAGATGTTTGCTTTCACATGCAGGGTTGCCTGCTTCTTTTTGGGGTGAGGCTTTGAATACGGCGGTACATGTTATTAATTTAACCCCTTGTGTTCCTTTGCGTTTTGATGTTCCTGACAGGGTTTGGAGCGGCAAAGATGTTTCATACCATCATTTACGAGTCTTTGGATGTAAGGCATCTGTGCATATTCCCAAAGATGAAAGATCAAAGCTTGATGTGAAGAATAAGCCATGTGTGTTCCTCGGGTATGGTCAAGATGAACTTGGGTACAGGTTGTATGACCCAGTACAAAAGAAACTTGTTCGCAGCCGAGATGTAGAGTTTGACGAAGATCAAACTTTGAAAGATGTTGAGAAGACTGAGAAGGAGACAATTCCTCAACATAATGATGATCCTATTGACTTAGATCCGGTTCCTCCAAAACATTTTGATGCACAGTTTGGAGATGATATTCAGAATGATGAAGAACAAAATGATGAAGAACATGGTGCTGATGATGTTGATGCTCAAGAGCAACCAAACCTAGATGAAGACGTTCATCCTGAGTTGCCAGTGCCTATGCCACCATTTGTTCCACTTAGGCGGTCCACTAGAGATCATCATCCTTCCACACGCTATTCTGCAAATGAGTATGTTTTACTCACTGATGGGGGAGAGCCCGAGTGTTATGCAGAAGCTATGGAAGATGAACACAAGAAAGAATGGTTTGATGCCATGCAAGATGAGATGAAATCCTTGTATGAGAACAATACCTTTGAGTTGACGAAGTTGCCTAAGGGCAAGAGAGCTTTGAAAAACAAATGGGTTTACAAATTGAAGACTGAAGAGTATACTCCTAGACCGAGGTACAAGGCCAGATTGGTGGTTAAAGGTTTCAGTCAGAAGAAAGGTATTGATTTTGATGAGATTTTCTCTCCAGTCGTGAAGATGGGATCTATTCGAGTTGTTCTTGGTTTGGCGGCTAGCCTCGATCTTGAGGTGGAGCAAATGGATGTCAAGACAGCTTTCCTTCATGGTGATCTGGATAAAGAAATCTATATGGAACAACCTGAAGGGTTTCAGGTTAAGGGGAAGGAAGACTACGTGTGTAGACTTCAGAAGAGTTTGTATGGGTTGAAGCAAGCACCGAGACAGTGGTACAAGAAGTTTGAGTCGGTTATAGGGAAGCAAGGCTTCCGAAAGACTTTTTCTGATCATTGTGTTTTCTTTCAGAGGTTTGGTGATGATGACTTCATCATCTTATTGCTATATGTTGATGATATGCTGATTGTTGGCAAGAACATTGGAAGAATTGCCCAATTGAAGCAAGATTTGAGCAAATCCTTTGCTATGAAAGACTTGGGGCCAGCAAAACAAATCCTTGGCATTCGGATTTTCCGCGATAGAGGTGCCAAGAAGTTGCATATATCACAAGAGCAATACATTGAGAAGGTGCTGCGCAGGTTCAACATGGATAAAGCTAAAGTGGTTAGTTCCCCTCTAACTCCCAACTTTAAGCTTACTGATAAGGATTGTCCTTCTTCTAAGAAGAATATTGAAAAGATGGATAGAGTTCCATATGCCTCAGCGGTTGGTAGCTTGATGTATGCTATGGTGTGTACAAGGCCGGATTTAGCTCATGCGGTTGGTGTTGTCAGTCGGTTCCTGTCAAATCCTGGTAAGAAGCATTGGGAAGCTGTTAAATGGATATTTCGATATCTGCGAGGTACTTCCAAATTGGGTATCACATTTGGAAATGGGAAACCCATGCTTGTTGGTTACACAGACTCAGATTTGGCTGGAAATAAGGACAACATGAAGTCCACTTCTGGATATTTGATGACCTTTGCAGGGGGAGCTGTTTCATGGCAATCAAGATTGCAAAAGTGTGTGGCCTTGTCTACAACAGAGGCTGAGTATGTGGCAGCAACGGAAGCGTGCAAAGAACTATTGTGGTTGAAAAGGTTTTTGCAAGAACTTGGTTTCAAGCAACAACGTTATGCGGTTCTTTGTGACAATCAAAGTACTATTCACCTTGCTAAGAATTCGATGTTTCATAAAAGAACAAAACATATTGATATCCGGTATCATTGGATTAGAGATGCCATTGAAGATGGTATGTTTGAACTTAATAAAGTTCATACGGATGATAATGCTTCCGATATGTTGACGAAGGCTGTAGCAAGAGAAAAGTTGAAGATCTGTTGCTCGTTCGCCGGGATGGCGAACTCATCCTCATAGACAGAAAATGGGGGAGATTTGTTGGGTATTTTCTTAGTCTATGAGGATTAAGAGCCCAACACATTGGGGCCCATCTTGGGTCCATTTAGTCCTTATTTAGGGCATCATTATGCTCATTATAAAGTGTGAAAAACAAGAGAGAAGAGAGTAAGAAAAGAAAAAAAAAGAAGAAGATTTTCGGAGTTCTTATCACCCAAAACCCAGCAGCAGTGTTTCGTCGATCCCCGGAGTTTGCACCGTCGGATCGTCACGATTTTTGGACTGAAGCTTCCTTGCATATAAAGGAAGGTTTTGACCGTTGGGATCTTGATTTTGAGGCCTGGAAGTTCTGTTTCTTACCCGGGCAGATTGCAAGTTGTTTGGTGATATTCTTCCTTTCTTGTTCTTTGTTTGTTGCCATATATCTTGATATTGATTCCAAGATTATGATGATTGTTGTATGCCTCTAGTGTTATCTAGAGAAGACTTTGTGTACCTCTCTTGCTTGATAGTGGATTTAAGCGGCACTAGGTGTCCCGTGGTTTTTACCCACTTTGGGGTTTTCCACGCTAAAAGCTTGGTGTTCTTGGTGTGTGTTTGATTATCTTTAATACCTGCTGATTTGGTTGATTTGATATTGTTTGGGGGCTGGTTAGAGTTGCTTTTAGTTTGCCTTATTTGTTTACTTCCTCATAGGTTCATACGGGTTTGGGTAAGTGCTGTCAAACGAAGGTTTTGCTTCCGCATTTGTGTTTATACCGTTGTGACCCATTGCACTTTACCCGTCATAATCACCTATCAATATCTATTGCTGAAGTTTTGTGTATCATAAAATATGAGTTCCTGTAGTGAAAATATTAAAAAGCTTAAAAAGACGATTGTAGAAAGTAGAAGTGTAGAACCCACATGAGCTTGCTAAAGGTCATACGTGAGGCCTTATAATAGTGCTTTCCTTTTTATTGTTTTTTTAGCTTTTGGGCCTGCTCTAAGTTTGCTGAAATAAATTGTGCAGAACATGATTAATTGCTGAATTTTTTGAATGCTTTGGTTTACGTGGAACTAAAGTCAAAGTTACGGTATAATGTGTTGACATGGGTGTCAAGATTAACACGTATAAGTCGAGAATGCTTCTTACAATTCCTTACACATACATGTTTTTGGCAAGCATAACCAATCAACCATATAGTTGAGTTCCACTCTCGCGAGAGGTAATCTTCATTCTCTAGGTCTTATAAAGTTATGTTAAATGAAAAATTTACATGGAAGTGTCGTTTTACATGGATTATCTAAATAACATAATGTTAAAACATACGTTAAATGATGTACGGGCACAAAAGGATTCATATGAACTAAAACTGAAAGTGATTGAACTAGAAAGCAAAGCGAATATACAGAAGGAGGTTATGTCCGAGCATAGGAGAAACAAGAAGCAACAAGGCGTCTATCTTTCTCTCTTTCGTGAAGCGTTTAGTTGGTTTTAATAGCATTTGAGCATTGTGTTTCCAACGTAATATATGTAGAAAGGAAAGTGTTTCAATTACTGAAAAGTGTGGTTATTTGGGTTAGCAAACATTGCATATAACGGTCGTTAAGTTCTGAGAAAAAAATTGATGAACATTAAAAATAGAGAGAGTGAACAGTACAATGTACAACACTAATAGTCGTTACTTAACTGTCGTTAAGTAACGACAGCTAACTTATTACTTTTTTAAACTTTAATATTGATGAGGTGTTATTTTATACACTTTTTCAAGGTTATTTAACCCCTTAAATCATGCAAATATCTCCAAAATATGTACTTAATCGTTTCTTTTTGTGTTTTTAGCATTTGAAGAAAATACACGTAACTTGGGCTCATTTGGAGAAGAAACGGACAAGATTGCAACTCTACATTCAAGTCGAAGAAGAATTATGCTTATAGAAGGGACGGCGTAACAAACGTATGTGATGTCGTCTGGACTTCAAGGCGACGACGTCAGGATTTATTGTGACGACGTCATGATTGTAGCCGACTTAATGAAACCCTAGATGTCTTGGCGAAGCGACGGCATCAGGAATATTATGACACCATTTGGATGAATTTTCCTATATATACAAACTCGTTTTTAGGGTTTCATATATACATTAGAGGTGGAGTCGTAAAGTGATGATTTGTAGCATAATTTGGGAGTATATTAGGGTTCCTCAACCCTCTTGTATCTTCCCTACTTGCATGTTTTGATCTAGTGAAGTTATTTTATCCTTTAATCATTCAATATGTCTTATTGTTTGATTGGTTATTGTGTTTTACTCATCATCGCTTCCTCCAACTCTGTTTACAATAAGCTTACCCCAAACACCTTCAATAATTATTTACCCTTTTTTATACCTAATAACTTATTAACCTCTTAAAATAACCTTAAACAGTGTTGTAATGCTCGGACTACAAAATGATCAGCAACTACAAGCTATAAGATCAGTGACCAGGGTGAGTTGAGCAGAAATGGCCAAAAGATTTAATTTGGTCAAAACTTGGTCAGCTCGGGGCTTACTCGTACAAAACTCAGTTTGATATATTCTAGCAAGTGTGTTAATGTTTCTAAACATACTTCTAGGGTCCATGAACGATTATATGGTCCTATTTACATGTCATACATACAACTTCACTACAAGGTAGCCAACGTCTCAAGTACAGCCTAACAAGCATGAGCTGAATAAACCAAATAACCTAATAACTGAACCAATTAACTAGGGGTGACAATTTCTGACTAACAACCCAACCCGTATAAAGCTTATGGAGATGAGAGCTTATGTAATCTCATTACATAAGCTACCAAGGTGGTAAGCCTTAAAAGATTACCTTATAAAGCTTATCAAAATTTTCAATAACTAACAGTTTTAGCTTTTATTTGATGGGCTTATTAACTTATTGAAAAATTGATAATCTTTCTAAGGTTATTTTGATGTAAAGCTTATTTGATGGGTTTATTAAAATTTCAATAAGCTCATAACCCACATCAATAACTAACATTTTTAGCTTATTTGATGGGTTTATTAGCTTATTGAAAACTTGATAAGCTTTATACGGTCATTTTTAAAGGCTTATGTAACTTGATAACCCAAACACGACCTTAGCTAAATTAACACAACACTCGCGAGTTAAGATTATAAACTAATATAGCAGTAGCTACAACCTACAAGCTAGCAGTTCGCAATAATTGTTTACTCTAACGCTAATCGCTCGTCGCCAAACATAGCCTTAATTAAAAAAATAATACTAACCGCCATAATCTTTGTTATTCGATATAACAAAATCTAATTATAAACAATTCTAACCAACGGGCATTTGGTCCAATGGTATGGAGATTTTACCATCGTAGGCAAGGTCTCATGTTCGTGTCTTGTCTAGGGCGATAGGGGTTTCCTCCCGCGTGCGTAAAGGGAAGGGTGCCATTGCCTTCTGGGTTGGACCCAACCTGGTTGTGTGGGCTATGGGCTAGGGGCCATGTAGCCACAAATTGCCGTTCCAAAAAAATTATAAACAATTCTAATAGACATAAATTAATTAAAACCTAATTCGATAAAGTTAGGGTTTCAAATTAATCAGTTATAATAACAAACAACTTAACGGAATTATACCTGTAACGGTAACGGAATAACAGATTATTTGTTGGTAGGTCCACTTAAAACACTAATGTCATTTTGACTACAAAATATGCTTTGCTTCTAAAAAAGAAAAAAAAAGAGATATTATATAAATATAATTAAAGTCCAGGGCACACAGTACCTCATTTGTTGAATAAAAATTTTCATTGTGCACGACTCCCAATGCATGAAAAGAAAAAGAAAAAAAATATTATACTATATGTACGATTAGTAGCCGAGTAGAAAAACACAAAACACTGTAGCTGTCGATACTCATGACGGAAAAGAAATATTTTTTAAAATAATTTTTAAAAAGCACCCTGAACTTTAACCTGTTTACGACTTTTTTATATAACAAACTTTATTTACCAATTATGGCACGCATATCTATCGATTTATTCGAAAAAATGCCGCTGAAAAGATCGTCGAATTGCGAAAAAACAAGTCTAATATTGAAATGCTTCTGACATGCGTACGCTTTTACAAAAAATGTCGAAGTTTAATATATATATTTAAAAAAACAATTTTCAAAACGCACCTTGAAGTATGCTAAATGTTACAAACCAACCTTAGACTTTAACTTATCCGCGACTTTTTTATATAACAAGCTTTATTTAAGGTGAGTCCTACAGTTCCGGGCGCTTCGCGACAACGCGCGGGTTATAAATCTCGTTTTGTGAAATAGTCAAAAATGAATAATTATTGTCGAAGCACCGTTAACAATTCGGAAACTTACAATGGATAAAGGGTTATCTGAATCGAAGAAAAACGTAAAATTCGTTAATTGGTGATTCCGAACACCTCTGGCCAAAAATCACTTTACTTTGTAAAACCCCGCTCATTATACTCACCCATAACTACATAAATCATCTCGGTGGTTTCACCTAAAATCACGTAAACCATCTCTTATCGAAACCAGATTTCTAGGGGATGTTTGGTAGGATGGAAAGGAAAGGGAAGAAAGGAAATGAAAGGGTCTTCACTTGTTTGTTTGATACATGAATGGAAATAAAGAATAAAAATGTCATTCTCTTTCCTTCGGTTTGATTTTTTTTAAAAGCGTAGAATCGGAGGAATGGCCATTTTAAGCAAGGTTATAAATAGCGTGAAGCGTGGCGTTGCGGCATAGCCAAGCCTCAAGCTTTAGCGTGAGGCGTTGCATCATAACGTTTTTAAGGCGTGATTCAAGGCGGCGAAAAATATTTATAGAGTGGTCAATATTAGTTAGCTACTAGGCTTAAAATTGAGTTATGGAGTTACCACTACTACAAAACTGGTCTTTACTGACGGCGGTTTCTGTCGGAAATCCATCGGTATAGGTGGTTTCCGACGGAATTGTGACAGAAAGAGGCTGTTTGTGAATCCTGGTCGGTAATATGCTATCTGTCGGAATTCTGTCAGAAACACCGACAGAAAACAATGTGTCAGAATTCCGTCGGTAATTTTCGGTCGGAAATCTGTAGGTAAATTTCCGTCGGAAATTCGTCGGTAACATGTAACTTCAGTCGGTAAAAGGTCACATTTCCGTCAGAAATAGTTTTTGAAATAAGACAAATAACTGCCCTGGCTAAAGCTCATATTTATATATTCCTATAAGCAAAATAGCTCAAAAGAAACCAATTAATAAAATGGATCATTTAGAATTAAACATATCAATAACGAAAAGTCATCATTCACATCAAAAAAGTGGCATTCAATTGAAAATTCCGGAAAAAAAGTGGCATTCAATTGAAAATTCCGAATCCAAATCAAACCATTCATTACAATAAAGACGAAATTAGAGTACCCAATATCTAAATACTCAAGATGATATGACAGTAACCAACTACCGAGGGGAATGTAAATTGCAGCTGCTTGAATCCTTTGAATGGTATCTACATACTCGGGTACATACCCTTCTGCTTCAGTGTCAACAAATGGAGACCAATGCGGTGGAAGAACCCTGATTATTAACAAAATAATATGTCAACATTTGGAAAACAAGATTAAACTACAAAATTAATCTCAACAATTATAAAAGCATCATTTACAACAAAGTTCATCAACGCACCTGGTTGATTACTAGGAAGTTGGTCCTGAAGCTGGGCGAGTCTAAAACCTTGACTCGGCCCGTTGCTTCTATTTGCTAAAATAGTAAATTTAACAAGTTTGACCTGTTATAAAGCACACAAGTAAGTATAATGCAAATCACACAAACAGGGACCAAATGATAACAAAGTGATACCACCAGAACAATTAGAACCTAAACTGCAATTTTTATTGTATTATTGAAGGGCTGGTGACCAACCAGAAAGATCATAATAGTGAATGAAGCGCATACGCAAACGTAAAAATGTAATTCATTGGTTAGGAAGTATTACAGAATAGTGCTGTTTCCCGGTTGGCATAACTCGCTGTAGTAACTCAAGGAAGATGAGGATAGAGAAAGAGAATGTCAGGATTTTACCGTAATATACAATTAGTCCATATCTCCATCATGTCACCAAGATTAACAACAAAGGCCCTGCACCACAAAATACACATATTAGACATTCAACTACAAGAGTGCTAGAGGATAATACCTTGCGCATGCAAAATTAGATGAGACACAGTTTTATAGAGATATTTGTCTTTTATCTCTTGGGACAAACCAAGTTTATTTACAATTGTATGTTGATTGAGAAACTGACCATTTGACATAATTGACATTCTCCCAAGTCCGTGGGTGCTTATGTTTTTCCCTGCAGACCTGTTGTTGATACACCAACACTATCATCACCAGTAAGAAAAGAAAAACCTTTAAAAATAAGAAGTAGCTAGTTTTATTAATTATTGCAGACCTGGAGGCCAGGAACACCGTCTGTTGCGAGAAGAGTAATCATTCCATTATCAGAATGTTCAGAAGCACCATATAAAACCCCATCCTCCCCCATTTCCCCTGTCGTCATTCAGTTAATATAAAGTCCATCATCAAGATTAATGATCCGAAAGTCCAAAAAAAACTTCCGACCCATCTGAAAATTACACTTAGGAAAACTTTCGACCCATCTGACTTGTAGCCATTTTAGCTAAGTTTATTCTTTTTATATCCATTTCACCGAACATAACCCGAATTAACCCAAAATCGTAACTGGTCCAAATTTCCACCTCTACATGATAAGCATGACGGAATTGACAAGTCCATTAAGTTGATTTTTTGATTGAACTTACAGATGGGATGATTTTCCATATAAAGGGAAAAAGACTAACATATCCGATATGATGAACTAGCCTCAATTCTGGTTTCTCTAAAACTTCTCGAACAAGTTCTAGACTTGGTTGGTTGCCATTTTTCTCCACTAGTTTCCGTCTTAAATGAACCTATTGATATTTAGTCAATTTCAAGAGCTTTAGTATCATGTGTCATAACTTAAAAGAACCTAAGGTAGGTTGCTCTTACGAACATCAATGTGAATGAACAAAACTGAGACAACAAACCTTTTCTGTGTGATTTCCACAATCAAAATAAGCTCCATAATCTTTGTCATAGTGCATCTGGAAAATAAATACAACGTCTGAGATTGGGAACAGAACTAAAGAAGGGATTATTCAGCTATGGCTGATAAAACTGTTTAATATTACCTTATGTTTCTATAATACGAAAACATGAAAAAATATAAACACCATCCATTATGGCACCATAATAACTATAGACCTCTATGATGATAAATGTACTAACCTTATTAAGAAGATCAAAATCAGCAAGAAGCTTAGTTGTTTCCTCATATGCCTGCACCAGTCCATTCTCCTTTTTACTTTAATGTTTAATAAAATAAATAACTCATGTAGTTTTAGCAGGTGATCCCACAATACCTTCCCAGACTCCTTTTTATTAACCAGCTGCTCTGTAATGGAGTGCATGCAATCTGCTGCAAGAAGCATCCAACATCTAAAATCCAAACGACCTGCAAGAAGCATGCAATCTGGTCTGAGATGGTTTTCCACCGGCCATTGTACCCAGCATGTGAAGATTATTTCAATAATTTTCTTCACAGATTGGGAAGCTGCAAATTTTAAAAATAAAAGATCATTAGTTCCTTAAAATCTATCTTAACTCAAAAACAAAAGCAAGAGTCGTTGTTCCTTTTGATGGCTTTACCATTTGAACAGATTTGTTTTGACATTCGTCAAACTGAAAAAATAATTTAAGCATTTAGCAAATTGCTGGAGTGACATGGTTTTCCTATTAGAAAAGGAACATGCACCAAAGACTAGCTTAAGATGACAAAACTTATGTTTGATGTAACAGGAAGATCATATGCAGGGGCAGCTGAAAACCCATCAAAAAAGCAACTCATTGCTTCCCCCGTAGAGTAGGGCACTTGATTCTAGGCCATTGAAGTCAAGTTTCATGATTATAACCTGAAAACATCATTTCATCAGATTGAAATTTAGTTTTAATACACAGGCTACATTCTTAACAACTAATCAAGACACTAGTAGTGGTCTCGTCAATGACATTGGATGCATATCCACATAATATGCTCCATTCAATATAGATAGCATACTTTACATTTAATATGGAGGTGAAAACAGTTCGAATTCTACAAGAAATTTTACACAGCTAAATCAAACATTACAACAAGTACTGCGTGTGAAATTATATGTTTATGGTCAACTCGCATTGAATAGTCACATACTATACTGACATCTAAATTTAAGAATAATAAATGTAGACGCCTTTGCAAAACAAAGAGGCATAAATGCACAAAACTAACCGAAACTTGTGAGTCTAATCTAGTGATTAGTGGCTAACTGCACTTAGTCACTCATTTGAAAACATATAAGCTTTCTCCATGCATTTATGCCCCCATCAACTAAAGGGTGTGTTTGGCAAAAGTAGAATTTTTCTATAAAAACGTTTGGTAACGTAACTGTAGGTGTAATTATAATGTGTAAAACAAATCCTAAATGCTCAACGTTCCTAAATGCTACTTCATGGAGCGTTGGAAAAAGATCATTCCGAAAAAATAGATAAAGCTACTTACTGCTTGCCACACGAGCATTAAAGATCACAACGCTCACCGCTTATGCTCATCGTTCCTAAATGCCCCCAAAACGATCCGCGCCAAACACACCCAAAGACAACTAATTTCACTTATGCTCAGTCAAATACTACAACACTAAAAATACACAGTTTATAAAAAAAATCTCCTTGTTATCAATCAACAAGTAACACTAAAATACAAAGTTTATACAATAAAAAACGTGAAACTCAAACATATTACTCCCCACACCATATCGCTAACGCTATTTTCGTCTTCTCACTAGAATATAACAACAAATAATTCTACATCATTTAAGTATAAATACTGAGTTAGCACCGACAACTTTATACGAGATCACATCAACTAGTAACAATCAACATTATCTACAAAACACCATCGGAGATAAATGTAAACAAGGAATTACGCACCTCACATCAATGAAGCAAACAAAGTCATTTTTAGCTCTAACATAACTGTTCTATTCATTCAACCAGTTAACTCATTTTTATCCGATTATATATTCTAAAATAATCAAAATTTATCTAGTAACTAATTGATTCTAACCATATAAATTCTGCTTATCCGATTATCCAAACACTCCTAAACAACAACAAAGCAAAAATTAGGGCAAATAATTTCGAAATTAGGGAAAAATTAGCATAGAAACAATTACACCAGATAACAAATCATTATCAAATACAATGCAAACACAACTAAAAATGAAGAATTAAACCTTTATTAAAGTGATCGGACGAATGGTGGCGATGTGGTCGACGGCAGACGGCCATGGCGGATGGTGGTCGACGGCAGACGGCCATGGCTGATGGTGGTCGACGGCAGACGACCATGGCGGATTGGCAGATGGTGGTCGACGGTGGATGGAATAGTGAGGGAAAAGTAAAGTGTGTGATATTTTTATTGGGAAGAATGAAAAGTAAAGTGTGTAAATATTACTTTTTATTTAGGACAAATGAGGTCAACAAGTCATTGTTTAGTTTTCCGTCGGAAATCCGTCGGAAATAATATTTATTTGTGACGGATTTCCGACTGAATAATAAAAATTAACATCTGTTGTTAATCTGTTGGAAAAGCATCGGTATTTAGCGACGGAAAAGTGTCTGTCGGAAAATCTGTCAGTGAAAGTCAAATTTCTAGTAGTGTACTAAGCCAGAATCTCATACAACCCAAATCATAAATACTTGTAAATAAGCTCAAATCCATGGAATCTCTTAAAAGCTTCAAAAAAGGAGTCACGCCTCGCGTATAGCGCGCTTTATCACGTCTTATCGCGCTTTATTACACGCTACGCCTAATGACGCCTTGACCTGTTTCGTAACGTGAAGGTCACGCCTCACGCTATGGCGCTGCTATAGCGCGCTTTTTATAACCCTGATTTTAAGTGTAAATCATTCACATGTGCCTTTCCATGCGAGAAACGAAACACTATCAAAAAAATTAGGAACATAAATTTGAGAGACATGTGCCTGGCACATGCATCATCACTTTGGGGAAAAACGAATATCGAGTATTTTCTTCCCCGACTAGCCTTCATCTCCCTATCTATTCTTGCTTTTGTGAAAAAAAATAATATACCATGGGTCGTTATTATTGATTCCAATATTACTAATCATTTTGCCACATTTGAAAATCACTTACCACAAAAATCACTCCTACCTCCCCCTCGATCACCTTCACCGAACGTATAATGAGCTCACCTCCTCGTGTCTCCCTCAAACTTATATTCACATGCATCCAGCCATCTTAGTTACATATGCAAAAAGTAACATTTTTCATGAATATTTCTACTTCATTATATTGAAACACGCGGGTATATTGAAACACGTTTAACATAAAGGAAAAGTCTAGGCATGAATACGTAATTGAGGAAGAAATTGTGCAATTAAACAGGAAAAACGAATGCACTGAACCACAATTTAAATTATTAGTCGATGAGATTAATGGTTATTTTGGATTTGGATAGTAACTGAAAGTTTTTTTAATGTACTAGAAATGATGCATATTTGAAAATATTGAACGTGAATTGTGATATATCGCAAAGATGGATGACTGGTTGAGTGAAATGACCGAAAAAAAGAAAAAAAAAAAACATAAAAAAAAAAAAAAAAAAAGTTGAAGAAAAAAAACAAGAAAAAAAAAAAAAAAAAACAAAAAAAAAAAAAAAAAAAAAATAAAATCGTGTGTGTGGTTTAAAAAAAAAGAAACAAAAAAATAAAAAAAAAAAAAAAAAAAAAAAAAAAAAAAAAAAAAAAAAAAAAAAAAAAAAAAAAAATAAAAAAAAAAAAATAAAAAAAAAAAAAAGAAATACCCCTTCTTTTTAACGGTCAAAGTGAGTCAAACTAACGGTCAAATTAACTTTGGACCAAAAGTGTTACACCCGGTAAACCATAAGGACCAAAAGTGTTACAGAGATAAGATCAAAGTAGATGCAACATTTATCAAAGACCTAACAGACCAATCATAGCCACTCATTTTTTCATTAAATTAAAAAAACTCACTTTCCGCCTTTTTTTTAAAATAAAATATCTTGTAAACGGTAAATCGTCAAACGGCAAAAAATACACCATCGCGACGAGAATTAAATCATCTTTCTATAAAGGGGCACTTTGATATACTTTCGACGAAGTTTTGTTAAACTTTTTTTTTTGATTTTATTTCCGTCACGTCTGAAAAAATCATATATGATTTGTATCAGAATCACATGTGATTTAATAAAATCACATATGATTTGTGATACAAATCACAAATGATTTTCCAGAAGAAAAAAAAATTTGAAAAAAAAGTTAGTCGAAAGTATATCAAAGTGTCCCTTTCTAGAAAGATGATTTAATTCTCGTTGCGATGGTATGTTTCGTTTTGCGTAACGATTAACGGTTTGTAAGCTATTTAATTTTTTTAAAAAGAAGTGGAAAGTGAGTTTTATTTAATTTAATTAAAAAATGAAGGGTTGCGATTGGTTTATTTGATCTTACTAACATGTTGAACTTTTCTCTGTTTGTACAAGGTTTCGACCTTCCAACCTTTTATATTTCTTAGCTTTTGTATTAAACTTATTTTTATTTTATTCAAGTAATCTTGTAATAAAGTGCATTTTTTCTCTACCCTTTTTAATCGTTTGGGTTTTCTTATTTACCAAAAGTTCTTTTA
>BQNB010098528.1:0-25133 GCA_026074375.1 Tanacetum coccineum
AAGATATTGTGTTTTATAAACATGGAGAAAAGGTCGACCTTTGCAAGAACATAAACAAAACAATCTTTCAGCGATAGCTTGTCCAACTTGGGAGAGGATCCTCTCAAGTTCTTGTAACTTGATTGATCAAGTTAGACAAATATTGACATTTGGATTAAATCAATGGTTAAGATTAAAAGAGAAGTTGGTTATTATCATTTGATTTTGGCCATTTGATCAAATTTAATGGCTAGAAATTGTCTAACTTGATCAATCAAGTTACAAGAACTTGAGAGGATCCTCTCCGGTCCAACTTTATTGGTTTTCAAACGATACTCCAAAGTATCAATCAATGTGAAGGGGAAAATCTCAAAAGAGAAAAAACAAAGTGGCCAAAGCATAAAAAAGAGAAGTAGAGTATGCTAAGCTTTCAAAATGAAAAAAACAAAAAAAAAAACAAAACAAAAGAACCCGCGCGTTGCGGCGGGACTAATTTTTTCCCGAATAATTTTTTTTACGTTTCGGGGTTTTTTTTGGGCGATGCGTTATGGCAGGGCTAATTTTTAATATTTTCTTTTTTTTATGAATCGAGGAAAAAAAATTTGCGTTGGGACGGGCTAATTTTTTCCCGAATATTTTCTTTTTTTATGACGGTTTTGTAAAAATTTTTATGGGAATTTTTGTTTAAGAAAATTGTAAATAGTTCAAAGGTGAGGGTCTGTTTTGTATTTTTTTTTTACTTTGGGCCAGATTTTAGGCTATTTTTTTGTTTTTTTTTGGCTAATTTTTTCCCGGATATTTTCTTTTTTTGTACGATTCGAGAATTTTTTTTTTGCGTTGGGACGGGTTAATTTTTTCTCAAATATTTTCTTTTTTTTTGACGGCTCGATATCTTTTTTTTTTGGGCGCTAATATGAATGTAAAAAAATTGTGGAACAATAAAAAAACTTGACTTTTTTTTTGTTTATTTTTTTTACGGGATTTTTTGGTGTAAGAAACTTCGTTAAATAGTTAAATGTTGAGGGCGTTTTGTATTTTTTTTACTTTGGGCCAGCCAGATATCAGACTAATTTTGGCGCTAGTTTTTTTTTCCTTTTGGGCCAGATTTTGGGCCAGCATTTTATCGCTAATTTTAGGCTAGTTTGTCGACAAATGTGTATATTAGAATAATTTTTTTTATTTGGCTTTTGTGTTGGGCCTATGTTTTAAAGCGTTGTTTTATTTTTTTGCTAATATGGTTTTTTTTAATATATTGGGTTGTAAACGTTTGGGGACATATCGATTATTTTAAAGTTATTTAGGTATTCGAAGTGTTTCCGCTGGTATTTTTTATTTGAATAAATCGGAAGTTTTTTTGAATATATTTTTGTTTCCTCTCTACTTTGTGCATACAAATTAAAAAAAACAAAAACAAAATAGATTTAAAAAAAAAATCAAAATAAGGTTGGCCTTTTAAAACGGGAGCCCATTACTGTAGCAATGTGGCCACTCGTCAAAACGACATGTGGTTTTGTCCACAAATGTGTAAATTATTAATGCATGTATTATGTTAGAAATAAATAAGATTATTGCATAGCTTCGGGTCAAAGAACGACAGAACCGACAAAAACCGAACCGAACCGAAAACCGAGTTTGAGAAAAAACATGAACCGAAACAGAACCGAAGTTTACCGAGAAAAACCGAAAATCGAACCGAAATCGAACAGAACCGACAAAAACCGAACCGAATAAATAGTTTAGGCGTATTTTTCTTGGTTTTAACCCGAACCGAACCGAAATGAACCGAACCGACAAAACCGAAACCGAAAACTGTAAATATACAAAACCAAACCGAAAATAGTCGGTTCAGTTTCGGTCGGTTCGGTTCGGCTCGGCTCGGTTTGTCGGTTCGGTTCAGTTTTCGGTTAGTTTTGCTAAGCCTTAAATGTGCATATCCTGTAAGTGGACAGGTGTTTAATTTGAGTATTGTTTATTTATGGGAATAATTAATCAAATGAAACATATTAAATGGAGTAGATTATGGAGAGCAAAAGTCATACTTTCCTTTAATTCTAACCAACTTAAGAAATCATATGTGCCACGTTCAACAATTATTGGCCCACATCTCTATCAAAACTCTACTTAACATGTTTTAATGAGAAACAAGGTTTTTAACCCGTACTCCGTTGCGAAGCGCGGGTTTTACGTTAATATTAGACATAATTGTTCGGGAATTAGTCATTAAATGGCCTTATTTCTGCTGTAAACACATTGTAAAAACAGCAGTTCAAAGCTGTAAAAACAGTTTTTAAAAACTATTAGAACAAATGTTAGACAAAAGCTTAATCAACAAATGTTCCAATAGTAATAAGTGAAAAAGTTAAAAAGGAAAAAAAATGGTTCGAAAACCGCTGGAACCGGCCAAACCCGCCGGAAGCAGCCGGGTCGGGTCGGTTTGCATTTAATGCATTTATGACCAGCCTCGGGATTACGTTCCTGGATTTTAATATTAAAGATATACTTTATTATGCACCATTAATAGGAAAATTTGATAGAAAAGTGTTTCACTGCATATATTTTTCAAGTTAAGCGAGTAGTCGTGCATAACAACATAATTTTATAGCGACAGATAGTTATGGTGATATTTTAGTTACACAAAACATTACACATTACACTTAATCATAATATAATTATAACTATTAACTTTTTCAAGTTAATAATTAGTGATTCGAGCCCACAATGACATCTAATTATGCAGTATGCAAGCCTCGAACTTTCGCCTTAGGGGATAAACCCCACTCATACATCTATTTATTTTCGCCCATGAAGGTCCACGGTGAGACTCGAACCTGAGACCTCTCCAAGGATACGTCCCTAAAGTTACCCTTTTGTGGCCAACTGAGCTAGCCCAATTGGTTATAATATAATTATAACTATATGCAGCTATAAAATCTTTTTTCTATACACATGTACTCGTCTAGTATTAATAAACCATGTTTCAGTTTCACGTATTCTCAAGTCAATATTTACATTAATGTATTCATAAGTCAACTTTTATATAATATGTACTAAGTTTAAGTGCCTGTATTATTACGGCACGAGAGATATGAGACATTATGTTTTTTTTTTAAATAACATTACGATTTTTTATTTTAGTATTTTGTTTTAAAAGTTAATGTTATAGAGTATTATCAAATCATATGAAAGAGAATAAATTCATATCTTATATATAGTATTATATTGCAAATGAGGATTAATTACTAATATTTTTTTTTCTTTGTGAAATACCGTAGTTAACTAAACTCGACATTGTGAACCGACTATTCTCCTACAAAACTACTCTTTTAGGTAGCCCGAAGTCGGCTCATGTGAACCTTCGAGGCCACAAGGGGATTAGTTTTCTCCTCGTTATATTCGAACCATTGACCTCCACTTTGGAAGGCTGGTTTTATCATAACCGTTGGTATGCAGTTCGATATAGTATATGTTTAATGATTTCTATTGCATAATTGAGCATGCTATACTTAAGATTAATGGTCACACTTTTGTGTTAAAAATGTAAAAAAATTTAGCTTCGCAATCGAAATTAAAAGCATCAAGTTGAGTTACAAAATCGTCAATATTTAAAGAATATAGAAGCTAAAAAACTTAAATAAGTATTAAGTTCGTACATACAATATGTTTTGGTCAACAAAGATTTACCTATTGTATATCATTAATACATATACATAAAAAAAAAAGAGTTTATAACCCATTATTCCGGCACCCAACATTTTAAGATATAAAAGTAGCCTAGATAGTTAAATATGATTTATAGGCATACATACATGTGAAAATGGAATAAAGATTGTTGAGAAATATTAAATGTTAGAATTTTAGTACTATTAAACAAAAAGAAAAAAAATGCTATTCTTCCTCTGAACACATCAATGAATAGCTAGAAAACTCTTTTTTTATTTATGATAATTAATGTGCTTCGGTGTTTTTCTATTTGGTTGTACAACATGATTTCCATACCCGACAATGAAAAACATCCATCAAAAAAGTCTTCGGGGTAGATTTGAATGCGATTAGATAATGTGTAAATCTTTGTTTGGAAAGAGTAACAATTATTTACGTTTGTAACTATGTTAAAATATAAAGTCTACGCGTATAAAGTTTAAAGTGTAATTTGTTAAAATATTAAAGTTAATAATAAAACATGTAACATTTAGAAATTTACACTTAACTCCCTATAACTTTTTAAAATTAAAAACACTAAATTTTATTAATTGCCTCCACTTTTTTTTCAGTTTTTTTCTTCACAAATTTGACACATATATTTTTATGTGTTTTTTTTCTCGTCATATTTCTCCACCACAAATTTTTAATTTTGACCAAATCGATTTAATTTTGACTTTTTTATTGAGACCACTCAGATCACACGATTTTTGCCTACGTGTCAAAATCAAGCGTTCTTATTGGTTTAATTTTTCTTAAATCATAATGATATTCTATGTATTTTAATGGAACTCCGAAATGATGTACTACCTCCGTCCCAAAATTATTTGTCCACTTTTTGACATTCAAGGTCCATTTCTCTCTCACTTTGACCTTAAATATTTTTTTCGATTTGTGCTATTTATATTTGAATGCATACTATATGAATGGATTGAGTTTTAAAATGTATTTTTCATTGGTAATAATTTATATCAAGTATAATAGTAACATAAACAAAATTATTTGAAGGTCAAAGTTGACAAAAAAGACCAGAAAGTCAAAACTGGACAATAATTTTTGGAGACGGAAGTAGTAATACTATTATTATCTAAAAGATGTTTTTCTTAAATAAGTTTTAAGTTTCAAAAATTAATTACGCTCAATATATTGAAATATATAAATATATAAATATAATATATAGATATATATATATATATATATATATATCTATTAGGTATTTTATACGTTTAGGGAACAATATATTATATATATATAAATATATATTAGTATAAATATATATGATAATAATATATAATATAGATAAAAAAAAAAAAAATTTTTATCAGGCCAACAAAGCAAATATCGAGTGTTACAGACATACAATGCATATTTTTAATGAATGTCAATCAAAATAATTGTTGTAAAATAATCCTAATCTACTTATGTATATTCATCATTATCTCAACCGGGCCGTTATGATTTACATGTATTTATCTTCCCTATAAATACTTAATACTTGTAACATCTTGGATGAATATAACGATGAAGTTTACGGTGTAATTACGAAAGAAATCTTACGTTTTGATTTTAATCTCAAAAAAGTTAAATCTCTACGTTTATTAAATCTGCATTAAAAAGAGAAATAACATATTATACTAATATATTAAAAGCCAGAAATCGTAAATTGTGCCACACTTATGCCCCGACATTTAATGCTGTGACCCGCCCTTTTTTTACCCGACCCGTCCTTTTTTGACTTTTTTTTTTTTTCCTTTCTTTCTTTACATTGAGTTTTTTTTAACCTTTTTTTTTTTCCCTCGGAATACCCTCTCGCATGCATTAAATGGCCTTTTGCATTTAGTGTGCATTAAATGCACCAGTTATCGGTATTGTCGGGTCGACCCGACCCAGTCCGCACCGACCCGTTCCTTTTTTTATTTACGAAATAGCCCCTCAAATATTTACGAAATACCCCCTCGCACTATGTGTTAAATTACGAAAACTACCCTCATTTTAATTTTTTTTTTAAATACCACTTTCCCCACTAGCGGTCGACCGTTAGTTTTTTTTTTTAGAATGCACCAAAACAGTGCTTTAAATCGGTCGTTGCTTAACGACCGTTAATTTTTTTTTTTACAAAAATATACCTTCTAACACTTCCAACCGAAAACACCGGCCGCGAAACATCCCGCAGCAAAGCGCGGGTGAGCCTAACTTGTTGCCTTTAACTATCAAAATCAAAATCAATATAGCGCTTATTGCATTAAATCTCTACTGTGTAACAAATAGTAAATCTCTTCTTGTTACTATTTGTTAATAATAAATGATGCGTTGTATTCTAGTAGATCCGAGAGAAATCTACTAAGTTTTAAAGATATAAAACGCAATGGTTATCATCTTGAAACTATGACTCAAAATATAATTGAGTATCTCCAAATTACATCCATTAAAAATGAAGAAAAAAAATCCATAATGGAAATAATAAAAGATATGTCTTCTGGATTGTATTTTACATACATAAATCAGACAGACATAACATAACCTCATGTTATGTTAAAGAGGAAAAAAATATATAATTAGAACTTCAAGTTCTAATATGATTCTTTCAAGAATCAATATCATAACCTCACGTTATGTTTAAAAAAAAGAGTATGAACCTCAAGTTCAATTATGATTCCCTCAAGAGAATCAATAACATAACATCAAGTTATGTTACAATTTTATTTTTGAACCTCAAGTTCATATCTTACATTGATTCTTAACAAAGAATCCAAATAACATAACTTTGTGTTATGATTGTAATGTTCTGTTTAAAAAAAATGATGAGAACCTCAAGTTCTATCATGATTCTCTCAAGAGAATCAGACAACATAACCTAATATTATATTAAAGAAAGAAACAGAACAGTTAGAACCTCAAGTTCTAACATGATTCGATCAACATAATCAATAACATAACCTAGTGTTATACTAAAAAATGTATGTATAGAGCCTCAAGTTCTGTTGTAATTTTTCATTTTTATGCATTTTTTTATTCTCTTGCTTTATTTAATTATGATAATTTTATAATAAGCATTTCATAACAAAAGCCGATTTCCTTTATTTTCTCTTTGAATAGGTAACTTTTGTGATATATCATATCATTTACAATGAATATTGCATGTCATTTGTATATCTTTCCGAATCAATTGTGTTTTATTTGTAATTTTTTATAAAGTTAAGTTTCTAATCATTTTATTAATGTTATGAATTCGTTATTGATTTAAAGAAGAAAAAATAGGCATGAACACTACTAATAACATATATCAATATCGTATTTAATCAAGATAAGATAGTTGCTTTTTGATGGAATGTGATGCATCTATTTATTTTTAGTTTGGATGTGTATATAGTATATTTTTACTATCTATCTAAAAATCTATGTTATATATGTGTTGCATGGAAATCGAAAGTATGTGTTTAATATGCGTTGCATTTGTAATCATATTAATTTATGATTAGGTCTTCGGATAAAAAATGTTAATGGCTAAAATCAATGCTTTAAAGTTACATAAATTTTTAAATTGATTTTTTGTAATCGACTTGTATAAGTGGTGTATAATCTCTTAATAAGTTCGTAAAATGTATTGTGATATAGAAGAAAAAAAAATTTCCCCGTATATGGAGATATAAAGCACTCTTTTCGTAAATTATAACTTTTGTATTTTATGTAGTAATGTTAAATTTAAAGCTTTCAAAAAAAAATCCTGATATGAGATGATTATATGCAATTTTTGCTAAATTATACATTTGGCATTTTTATGAAGTTAAAAATGTCAAATTTAAAACTTTCAAATGTGGTTTTTGCTATTCTTGGCATTTCTGAAAACGATTGTGTCCTTTTGAAATTTTGATGCTAAGATTCATCTTATCACTCATAATCTGGTAGAATCAATCAAAACTGAAATAAAGTATATTTACGAGAGTGCGCCACAATAATGGTATTCCCCCGTCTTCTTCTTCATCATGAAGACCTCAAAAGGGAATAGTTAGCAACCTCAAGTTGCAACTAAAGAAAAGAGAGAAGGGAAAAATGAAAAAAAAAAGTCATCCTTGCAAGAGTGTACTAAAACAATGATATTCTTCAATAAGGATTTTAAAAGAGAATATCTAACGATGAAAGATTCGTTAACTGTATGTCAAAATCTAAAAAGATTTGATCATCAAAAGCAAGAAATTCTTATAAATGCGAGCATATTTTCGTAATATTGAGTATTACCTCTAAATGATAACAAGAAAATATGTGATGAGATGGTTAATGCCTCAAATATGCTCATATGTCGAGAATGATGCTTTGATATAAGTTTTTAAACAAAGCAATGGGTATGCTTTAAGAAACACGATAAACCCGTTTACTAAATTTGCTCCATTCACTCAACTGAATGTGACTCAATAACGATGATCATGTAGATATCGTGATTATAGACGTGGTAAAAATAGTTATTGTCGTGTTAATTCAAGAAACTGGTTGGCAACCTCAAGTTGCAAGATTAAAGATGAATAGATCAACATAAAGATCTTCATTCCCTCAAGTGAATGTGATAAAATGATCAACATAAAATCCTCATTCCCTCATGTGAATGTGATAAATGTAATGATAAGTGTTTAAAGATCATTTATCATTGTAAATGATATGGTCGAGGTAGTATGACAATGACAAACCGCTAGTGGTGGCAAAATAAAATAAGAAATGAGCAAACAAAAATGTTATTTATGCAAAAATGCAATGTGATGTATGCAAAATACAAGTGTGTCAAAGATATTACGCACTATATTCATAGATTTAAGAATCTATGTTAGCACATTCTGCTTCGTAAAGAAATATAAAATTGTCATGAGGAACGAAGTTAAATGTTAAGGATGCATTTTATTTTTTGTATCTTCATCGACATGCATTATATAAAGATTAGTAAAAGCTAATCATAGCCATAACAAAGTTTATGAGCAATAATTATAATATTTTTGACATGACTGGTTTTATCATCCCGAGTCATTAATGATGCAAAAACTATTAAAGAATAAGATTCTTCAATTTGATAATGTTATCTCTCAAAAGAAGTTGATTATTAATCTATCAACTAGATTGGGGACTTAATTCCTCAATATTCTGGAAAGAAAACAAGTAAATATATGTAGGCATACAAATCCATTGTATGAACCATTTAGAGTTTAAATTCGATGCATCGTCTAAATGGTAATCAAAATTGCAACCTCGAGTTTGCATGATTCATAGCTTGACTAATTAAAATGCGATCATAACATTCCAGAGTAAGTAATTCATTGTGAATATACGATGAATTACTTCTAAATTATTAAATGAAAATGAGAGAAAAACTTGTGTTGTTGTATGGGGTCATATTATAATATGCACAACAACAAAAGTTAGCATCATGCCAACATATTATTATAAATCCTCCTTTTCATATTTGGCTTTTGGTTATAAACCAAAAATATCCCATTTCAGTTTTTGTACATATTACTTCACCTAAATGCACATAAATAGGATATAGAAGAAGGATAATTCCTTCAGGAGGAGAAAAGTAGTTGTAAATTAAGAACGAATTATCATATTCTATTGATCCTCGAAAGAAATTTTATGAATTTATTATTCAATGGATAATATAATAGCCATGCATAAACATTGGCCAAAAATAAAATTTCAGCTACTCATGCTATGATTATAAGTTGTCCCTCAAGAACACTATTTTATTATGACATGCCTCAAGCATGGTAGACAAATCAATGAAAAATATGAAGCATGAAAACAAGATGGTTGTTCGAGGTATAAAAGACCCCATGATAGTCTCATAAACAGACACTTGACATTAAGGTTTCAAAGAATCTCAGATAGCTAATGAGATCTCAATAAATTCTATCTTGTCTTAAATTATATGGAGTGGAATCGGAAACAAAACGACGTCTATAAATTTGTCTACATATAATATATTGCATGCTATTATGCATGATGAGGATCATAAATCAATTAATATCCAAATGTGCGCTCAATGAAATAATTGGCCAACATAAAAAGACTTAGTATCTTAAAAATACTAAAAGTATTCGAACATGAAGTTCATACACATCAATGTGTAAAAGCTATTAGATGTACATCGGTTTTTTGTGTGAAATCGAAATAACAGCTCTAAAGTTATGTGCTCTAAATATTTGAATTGTGGAATAAATAAATTCACAAAAACAATAAGATGATTATTAAGAGACATATTGTCTCCAGGTGGACGTAAATATCTTATTGATATTTTATGAGATAATAAGCTATATAGAAGTATTTTTTTTTAAATGGGGTTTATTAGAGCTCTCATATTCTATGAAGAATATGTAATACCTCAAGCATGGCTCGCAAATTCAACTTCTAGAAACAATTAATAAAGTTCTGAATAACTTTATTTGATCAAATTGAATGAATCCTTATATAGAACAAAATCATTTTGGACGCATCTTATATAAATTGTTTTTGCACATGTCTCTAAGAAATGATTGGTTCTCAAGTACCATACATAACTGCAATTGAGGTTTTGATGTTAATTCTGCAATTAATATGCGTCATAAGAGTATATTTTCTCTTTTAATATTTGTAGACACATTGTATACTTTCTAACCAATGCATTTGATATTGGGTTGGAAGCTACACATATATTTTGTTATCATTGCAGGACTTATTCTTAACATCAACAATTTGATGGACTTCATTACAAAGTTGTTGTCAACAAAAGTATTTGAGCAACTCGTTCAGAAGATTAGCATTCAATGTTTGAAATATATACATTAAATTGAGGAGGAGCATTATGCGCACTGCACTCTTTTCCTTCATTAAGTTTTTATCCCATTGGGTTTTTCTTGATAAGGTTTTTAATGAGGCAGTATATACCGTATGATAAATGGTGAATATCCAAGGAGGGGTGTTGTAAAATAATACTAATGGACTTATGTATATTCATCATTATCTCAACCGGCCCGTTAGGGTTTACATGTATTTATCTTCCTTATAAATACTTGATACTTGTAACGTCTTGGATGAATATAACTGAATAAGAATTCTCCCTTCTCCTCATTCTTCTCTTATTCTTGTGTTTTTGTTCTTTACATTTACAACAATAATTAGTTTTTCAATGTATTTATTTTTATATTTCATTCTATATGATTTGAATTATACTAATACAAGTACATTATGATACTCTATAACAATATGATGACGTAAATTAAAAATAATTGAAATCAAACACATCTTCCATTGTGTACAACAAGGCTTATTGTGACGGAGTTATTTTTCGATCTCGCGTGACGTTCTTAACATGATAAAGACCAACCATCTGTCACGCGTATAATAAAAGTTCATTGGTTTCATTTTGCTTTGGACTCATCAAGATAGTAGCTCCAATTACCTACCAATGGACTTTTAGAACCCAGTCTTTCATAATTTGGCATGTCACATTCTCCCACCACCAATTCATGTATGACCTCGTGCATGGTCATTCGCCTCAACGAATGACGTCCCTCAAATAACTTGGCTTTACTTCGGCTTTATGGTTACATTCGATTTTTGACTCTTTGGGTCCTAGTGTGCAGCGACTACCTTCCCTCTTGTATTAATCCATTACTCTTTCTAATGACCTAAGATCCAGCGTGCAACGACTATCAACCTCATTTGTATTAGTTCATTACTCTCTATAACTTCCATCAAATGCTACATTGTGTACTCAACACGATATCATGTTATCTTCTACAACATCCGAGGAAACCTCTCCCGACAACTTTGTGCATCCAATGCTTTTAAGAACTTTGGGAGAGCGACACGAGCGACTCTGCTTTGGTCTGCCTCGTCTGACGTGTCTCTGATATCATTTGTAACGGAGTTATTCTTTCAACCAACTATTAGATGTTAGTTTTTCAAATTTAATAATGTATACCGTAACGATGTGTGTTGAAATAATTATCGAATATTTGAAGTGGTACAATGGTTAAATACTAATGACGGAATTTGGTGAGTTCTATAGAGTCTCGGTACACCTTATACATTATATTATACTATAGTATTAAAGAGCAGTATTGTTAGGATTAAGAAAAGTCTCGGTCACTTCCAATATTAACTAGTCAAAGCCCGTAGTTAGTCAATGTCTAGTATGATAAGCTAATATGGCCCAAAGGCCCATGGAAAGCCTCTCAAGGCCTATGGCCGGCCAATATTGTAGTATAAATACCCTCTTTATGCCTTGGAGAGGGTGTTGGTTGGTTTTGTATTCTCATTTCACTTACGAATTACATGTTTCTTACTTTCTCTCTCTAGAATACATCCTTAATTTTTTCACTTAACGAATAAAACATGAGAAATATGATCTTTTATACACTATTTTCCTGACATGATAGTGTTGGTTCGTTTTTAATAAAACTTTTGGCGAAACATTTTTAGAATCATTTATATAATATTTATATGAGTTTTAAATTTATAAATATTATTTTACAAGACGATTGACCCACTTAAACGATAATATTTTACCAACGATAGAAACATTATTTTATTTTTTTGAAAGTAATAATCAATTTTTTTTAATATTTTATTTTTATTGGTTACGTAAAACGTTTACGTTTTGCAATTAAATACATTTAGGCATATTCGGAACCACCAAAACTTTTCTACACTTCAACAAATACCCATTATTATACCCAATACCCAAAAGTATTTTTTTTATAAATTTTACCCACTTAAAGCTTACAAGTTTTAGAATTCAAACAACACTACTAGAAACATATACTCTTCCATCATTTAACTTAAATCCATGTACTCAGTACTATAAATCTTCAATCAAATATCAAGAACATTTCTTGGTCCTTCTTTCCCTAATTCACGCTGCCACAAGGAAATATTAGCACACAAATCTAGCTTAAGACTCTTATCCACCCACATGTGACTATAAAAACATGTGACAATATGTCCCTTTTCCTCCTTTTTAACCAGCCCTCTACCTCTTTTACTAAGTACTTGGACTCTCTAAATAGTGTATTTTACTATCATTGTATTTAAATGATACATCTAGTTCTCATCTCATTCTATCACTTAGCAAAAATCAAAACAAATATCTCTTTGTGCTCTCCTCATGGCTTCACGGCATATCATATATAACCCTATAAGAAACTAACCATACAAATTTTTCTATCAAGTATACAAGTAAACTAGGTTCATATCAAGGGTTTTATTCAAGAAGGTTACTAGGGTTTGGCTAGGAAGTCTTGGGTGTCATACTAGGGTTTTTGTGGCATTCTTTGCATTCGTATTCCATTCATTCGGGTATTGGTATAGTAGCTTCAAAACTTTTTCATTTCAAGCTAGTATTTTCCCTCTTTTAGTCATTAGTGTTGTGCTTGCAAAGTTTTAAAACAAGAAACACTTTTTTTTACAAAGTCACACACATTCTGATGTTTTTCGGGTTCAATGAGAAACCCATATAAAAACTTGTCTAATGAAATTTCTGGGTTTATCACTCGTCAACGACGTATATGAGTAGTTTTCATGCAAAATTTCAGCCCTAAATACTTTATAACGAAGCGGGAAATAAGTTTACAAATCTATGATTTTTGTGAAAAATAGTGTAAAACTGGGTTGACTTATATCTTGACAAACGACCCATTTGACTTAGGTAATGGGTCGGGACTTTGGTGGGATTTGTAGATGGCTTGGTTAAGAACGTGTAGGACTTGGAATTTCACAAAAAGGTTGAGTAACGAATCCGGAACGAGCATTTGAAAGTCTATATTTTCTGGAAAATCGTTTTTTAAGTTTCGAAATGGGTAGCTAAGTACGACCACTCTAGGTTGGGTTTGGACTGTCGGAACATTAGTGGGATTTGATAGTGGACCCTGTGACTATAAATTACATTTGAATCACTAAAAACGGACGTCGGACGAGTGAGATATGACCAAATTAAAATCTGCGTTTTTATATACAAAGCTGTCAAAAAGTAGTAATAACACACGAACAGCCCACTTAAGACGCAAATTTGAGGCCTTTAGAGTTAGAATTAGACTATGTGATAGTTGAGGTTATTGTAGTATATGCAAGTGGCTTTCCACAGCCCCTTGAATCACCCATAAAGGTGTTGATACGCAAGAGTTATGGTTCCCCAAAACTCTGACCTCGTGAATATTATATGCTGAAATAACCTTGGTAATTTGGCTAGTCTGGAAACATCCACATCAGCACGACAGCTTATTTAGGACACGATTTTCAAGGCAGTTAGTTAGACTTGAACTGAGAAATATGATAAAATATAACATTTTATAAAGTACGTTAACTTCTAGTTTTCAAATGTCCAGACTCGTTATTTTTAGGGATCAGCAACGATTTGACTTGTGGCGCAGCATAGTAGGCAACTCGTACATATTTGGAACTTTTGAAAACGTAAAAGTAAATATTCTATTTTTCCGCAAGCCACGTTTTATCTTGTAAAAATTAAACGCAACTGTGTATGGTGATATAAGACTTATATTTAGAGCGTGACGACTCGTCAAAGTTGACCGTTTGACTAAAATTAATATTCAAAAACGAATATCTTCATTATTTAATCGAAATGCAAGCACATACTAGGGATGAAACTTCATTAAATTCATTCATATTGCATATTTATCTTAAATATGTATTATTATCACCTAGGTTGCGGATAGAGTTTTTCTCGTTTTGCGTGCATCGTCTTTCGTGCCTATATTAATTGATATTATCTTGCTATTACATCGAGGTGAGTTCGTAGCCCCTTTTTCTACTACTTGCTTTATTAAATACGGGGGAGATTACATGCTTGATTTCTTTGGACACAAGTGTTTTCAAAACTGTATGCTATTTCTTGATTACATTATTGCCTAAGTTAACGTATTGCCATTTAAGTCCCCTTTTATCATGAACCGTTAATTACCTGCTGGGTATACGCTAGTGTTATGGATAGATATATCGGGACTGACCATCCCCGTCTGGGCTGTGGTTTCTAGTTGACCATTGAAGCATTTAACATTCGAAGAAAATTCGTAGTTAGGGATGTTTGGCTAGCATCTGTCTATGAGAAAATTCGTGTTTCAGGATGTTTTGTGTAACTCTGTATCCGTGTTGCGGCACAAACCTCGAGTACTGGTTTGATTACAGTTTATTACGTTAGGTTCGGTTCATGAGCTTAGGGCCTATACAATGTATTGGACATTGAAGTGTTTCATAGTCTACTTATTACTTAAATCTTGTGGTCCACGCTTATTTTCTGATAAAACCTATGATTTCACTCAACAATTTTGTTTTCTTCACGTCTGACGTTTTTGCATGTTTTAATCTCAGGTGCTAAGGTATAAGCTTGGATGGGAGCCGTGACGGATATCTATTAGAAGGGATTCTGATTTCTTTAAATTCAATGAAACTTTTTGTCTTATAAAATCTTAAGGTCTTTTTAATAAAAACTATGGGACTAACGTGAAAACTCTGATTTTTGTATTGAAATCGAAGAAACTTATTTTTAAGTCCTTTATAGTCGTTTTCTATATCTTGATTTTTGTACTTTGACGTAGCACCCCATTGTTACCTTTCCGCTGCGACCTGATTTTGGGGGTGTTACAATTGGTAGCCAACTCTCCAACTCTAAACAATCCATCTCAGTCACCACAACATTCAGCTTTTTTAATGTATTCACCTCCTCAACAATTCACACCAGTTTATGCAGCACCCATTCATCATCAACACCATCACACTCTAGTCAGTCCACAACAACATTCAGTTTCCCCTCAACCATTCATATCTCCATCAGTAACACAACAATCTCAAGCTGAATTTCCCCAATTAGACTCCAGTAACGTTGTTCCTATGTTTTAGCAAGGAGAAGATATGATTGAATGCATTAACAAAGCAATGGCATTTCTATCTACTATAGCATCAAGGTTTCTACCATCAAACAATCAACTCAGAACATCGTCCAATCCTAGAAATAAAGCAATCATCCAAGATGGTAGAGTCACGGTTCAACAAGTTCAAGGAAGACAAACTCAGAGTTATGCTGGTACTGGAAACAGAGGAATTGCTACTACTTCAAAGGGAAATTATGCAGCTGGTCAACCAAGAGTTGTGAAGTGTTATAACTGTGAAGGGATGAAGGGCATATTATGGCAGGAGACAATTGTACTCAGCTAAAAGGCCATGGATAATGTTGTATGGTTTTAAGGGAGAAATTGATGTTATAGTCGAAGCTCTGAAAGCGGTTCAGATATTGGGAATGTATTGATATTGAGCAACTTGCATTCTTAGCAGACCCTGAGTATATAGAGACGCCCCAGGTTAGTAGTATCGCTCAGAAGAATATTCCTCATAATCAGCTTTCCAGAGCTGAGACTTGGATGCTTTATAACGAGTGATTATGATGACTTTTGCTCGGTTTTTTTAAGCGGTTCTGTTGGCAAATATTTCATGTCTGTGATTCAGAGGTTCTCTCTGATGGTACTATATTCTGATCTTAGCGATTGATATGATTAAATCAGGTGTGCAAGAGATGCAGTATTCTGAACAAACATATATTGACGATTTTCAAAATAATGATAGTAATATCATTCCGTATTCTCAATATCTGCAAGAGTCATAAGATGCGGTTATTCAGGATACTAATTCTTCTACATCTAATGATTTATTGGTGCTATCTTTGGTTGAATAAATGATTGATCATGTAGCTAATTTAGATAAGGAAAATCAGACAAATAAAATGGTAAATGAATCATTAACCGCTGAGCTTGAGAGATACAAAGAATGAGTTGCCATTTTTGAACAAAGGCAAAATGTTGATTTGAACAAACGTAAAAAATTAATTGATTCTCAAATGGATTACTTAATTCGGAATAGAAATGCAAAGCTTACGGCTTTTCAGCAGGAGATCGATACTTCAGAGTATTATTGCCACTTTACATGCCGAGTTCTCTATGACTGATTTGGGTCCGCTGAATTATTTTTTGGGTATTTCTGAGACTCGCAATACTTCGGGGATGTTTCTCTCTCAACAGAAGTATGCTTCTGAGCTACTTGAGCGTGCTGGCATGCTTGTAACAATCCGTATTTTTTTTTCAATGTACGACGCTATTAAATTCACTATTTAATTTTTCTCGTACGCGTTCGCTTTTAATTTTAATAGTTAAGTTAAATCGCGTAAGCTAAAAATCAATAATTAGCATAAACGGACACCAAACGAATTAAAGTTTACGTCAAGTAATCATTATATTATTTTTACAAAAGTAATAATCAACTTTTTATATTTTATTTTTATAGGTTGCGTAAAACGTTTACGTTTCGCAATTAAATACATTTAGGCATACCCGGAACCACCAAAATTAATCTACGCTTCAACAAATACCCATTATTATTCCCAATGCTCAAAGTTTATAAAACTTTGCCTATGTTCACCATGTTAGCTAAATTTATCCATAAAGAACCCAACTAGATAATATACTTTATAAGTTTTATACCTTACACTTAATATACATCTTTTATGACTTCTAGTAATACTTGATAATTAAAATTAAAAAGCTAAAATATCAACTGGCCAATTTTGACAATGTTGTGAAAAAGAGAACCACATCCGATGCTATTACTGCTAGTGCGTAGGGTTTTGAACATACCAAAGCGTGTTTTATAACTGAAATAATTCTATTTTTAAAAGTTTTAAAGGACACATTTAATGCTTTTGATAAAACTCTTTTAGATGGAAATTACTACTGAAGGTCAAACGTTTTTAACCCAAATGTGAAGGCTATGTGATCAGTGTTCTGTAGACAAAAATGCTTTTGAAATTCAAATCAAACAGCTTAGGATTGATAATGATCAACTCTTAAAACAAATCATGTCTCAAGAAATTATGCATATTGTTGTGAATTCTGTGGATAGTCTTGATGTAAAAAAGTCATGTGTGAATGAATGCAATAAGTGTCTGGAACTTGAGACTGAGCTTCTCAACAAGAAGAATTTGATTAAAAAAGATGTTTACGATAAACTTTTGAAAAGTTATTCGACACTCGAAAAGCATTGCATTTCTTTGGAATTAACGACTCAACTCAATCAAGAAGTTTTTCAAAAGGACAATTTTTGTGAAAACTAAAATGCTCCTACATTTAATCAATTATTTGAATTAAATGAATTGAAAGCTCAGTCACATTTTGATCAACTTTAAAGGTTATGGCTTCATCATCAACTCGGAGAGTTAATTCTTCACCGTAAACATCAATCAAAGCACGTGTCGTCCTCAAAAAGGGTCTCTCGAAATTTAGGGAACCCGAGGATCGACAACATAATCAACGACTACGAAGTCGGCCAGAAAATAGAACTTTCCTACTTTTACAAAGACATCTTCGGCAATACCGGATGGACTAGTAGTCGATTGTTCTGCAAGTTCAAGAATCATTTGAGTAGGAGTAAGTTCGGGGAGTGAGAGCTTCTTCCATATGGAAAGAGGCATCAAGTTTATGCTTGCACCAAGATCGGCCAAGGCTAAGTATTCAACTAACTTTGGAAAATCACATGGAATAAGAAACTTGCCGGGGTCTCCAAGTTTTTCGGGCAACTTTTTTAGGATAACCGCCGAACAATTCTCCTTCACCGATGTTTTAGCTAAGTCAAACAATTTTTCTTTGTTATTAAGGAGACTTTTGAACATTGAAGCAAATTTTGACATATGTAGAAGAGCATCCGCGAAATTGAGCTCAAAATGTAATTCCTTAAAGATTTCAACAAATTTCAAAGCTAGATTATCATCTTTTTCACGGAGCTTCTGTTTGTTAGCTCTCGAAGGATAAGGTATAGACGGTTTAGGCTTAGGAGCAACAACGGGCTCATCAATTAGAGCTTGAATTTGGACTACCAGAGGTTGGATGTTTTCAGTACTCGGTTGCACCGTATCCTTTGGTACCTTGGGTTCCCGTTCACCACCTTGGGAAGAGGTGGAATTGGAGGTCCATCATAAGAAATACCACTTCGGGTGGTGATTGATTTCAAATCACCTCTCCGGTTAGCAACGGTGTTGCTAGGAAGTGAACCCGAACCCGAAGAAGAAGCAATATTCATTTGGAAAAAACTAGCCATCATATTCTTAAGCTCATTGGTTTGATTTGACATTGAAGTTTGTATTGAAGTTTGCATTTCATTTCTCAATTCATTTTTCACATTATTTATTTGATTTTGCATAGCTTTCATATTAGCATCATTTATCTTCTTGTAATTTGACAATTCATTCGAAGGAGCAACTTGAGTTTGCTAAATCAGAGCTTGATAACTCAGATTTCCTTGATTATTTCCTCTGTTTTTATTGTAACCTTGATTGTACAGGGTTTGATTATTTTGCACATTCGGTTGAGCAAAACCCGATGGTCGAATTTGGTTAGCTACACTCTGAGGACGGTATCCGGTATTTCCCTAATTATAGTTTACTGCGGCTGCTGAAACATATTCTTGAATATTATCTCGATATTTCAGAAAAACGTTGCCATCGGTGGCAAGAAATTGGTGGTAAGGATGCGGACCACCACAAGTAACACAAATTTCTTCTACGGCTTTCACGGAAGCTGGAGGAGAAGATTTCTGATTAAGCATAGCCTTAATGGCGTCGACAAGAGCAGCAATCTCGGGAGAATGAGTGGTAGAAGAAGAAGGAGCATTCGAACTCACTTTTGTAACAATCGGTTTGTTCCGTAAGTTGCGAACTTTTGACTTGTTTTCAATAATTGTCAAAGAATCTCGAGGAGTTTTAGTCAAAAGATTACCACCGGCGACGGCATTCAAAGAATCTTGATCGGCTGGGGTTAAATCATTGTAGAAGGTATCAAGTTGATGTAACTTCGTAAAACCATGATGTGGGCATGCACGAAGGAGATCCTTGAAACGATCCCATGCCTCACAAAATGATTCATCAAAAGGTTGTTGAAAATTCGTAATTTCATTCCGGAGATTTGTAGTTTTTGAAGGAGGAAAGAATTGGTTAATAAACTTGGAAACAAGATCTTCCCAAGTAAGAATAGAACGAGGGAGTTCTTTTTCGAGCCAAATTCGGGCTGTCCCCTTGATAGAAAAGGGAAAAAGCATAAGATTAATCGAAGAATTAGGCACATCTCTATACTTAATCGTGGAAGTAATCTTGCTAAACCAATGAATGTGAGCATGAGGATCTTCTTTCTTAAATCCATAAAAAAATTTGAAGTTACAAGATTTAGAAGACCATGTTTAAGCTCAAAATTCTCTGCGAGAATAGCGAGAATAACGATAGCATCTCTGTAACCCTCGGTGGGTACTTTGAGTAATTCCGCAATAGTACGTTGATCGGCCATCATAACTACGGAAGTCTCTTCAAGAGAAAACGGTTCGACTCTTTGCTTGGAATGTCTACGATTACGACGTTTCGGAGTCGTGGAAGATTCGGCAATTAAATTCGATGAAGAGCGAGTGCGCATGCACTAAAAATAAAATAAGAGAAATAAAAAGAAAAAAATTATTTTTGTAACCGATAATCAAACAAGTGTACGGTAGCTCTCTAGAAAACGCACAAAGAAGCGGAGGAGCGGGTAAGCGCGAAGCATTTTAAAAACCTTCTCCTTTCGGGTAGAAGATCGTAGGATCAACCCTCCTTATACCTCTCTTATAGTTTTTAATCTAAAGGTGAGCCAATTTCACAAGTGACACAACGGTTGTTTTTGTTGTTTTTCATTTTTTTGGTATTTTTGATTACTTGATAATAGAAGAAAATATTCACAAATGAAAGCGATAACTTCACGGGGAAGGGTCTTCAAACACTAATATTCAGACGTAAACACGATAATTGCACACACCTCTCTGGCAACGACACAAAAAATTTGATATTCTAACTTTATAGTATATATAAGAAATACTTAATATATATTTAGTATATAACTAATAGCCAAAATATCAAATAATAAGAAGAGTAAGTATTCCGTAAGGTTTTTAAGAAAATTACTTTTAACCAAAGTAAAATCCAAAACCTCTTGGGTCGTGGTCCCAATGAGGCGTGAATTAAAAATCGTGCTTAAGTTCGTGATCGCGTGACTGAATGATCAAAGATTTGATTTTTGTTTGGATTCTACTTCTACTAAAATAATGCAAAAACAAATAAAGACGAGCAAAAATTAAAGCAATTAAAGATTGGACCTAAAACGTTAACGGGAATCCTAAAAACGCGACTTAAAACCTAAATTATCAAATTTTAACCCTAAAAATGCAAATTTAATTTATAAAAATCCTAAATGATTAAAAATAATTTTAGAAAAAAGAATTATATTTTTTTGACTTTTATTTTATTTATTATGAATTAAAAACAGATTTATTCTAAAAATATTATAAAAAATATTAAACTAATTTATAAAAAACTGAAAAAATACAAAAAAGTACTTTTAACTATTCTAATCATAAGAAAAATAAATTGGGTTCAACAGCTTTTTGGAATAAGCTGAAAATAAGCTAAATAGGGCTGAAGGGCTTAAACTGCAAAAAGGGTTTAAAAGAAAGATGGTGTGAAGGTATAACGAAAAGGTCCCAAGGGCACAGATGGTAAAGGTGTGTGTGTTAAAGTGTTGGCTATGAGAAAGGGGGAGGTCACAGGTTCGAACCCTGTGGTGTTCCTTTTTGTAAAATCATTTTTTTTATTTTCTTTTTGTAAAAGCTAAATATAAGACCAAAATAAGCAACTTTAAAAAAGGTACTTTTGACAGATCTTAAAAATAAGCTAGAAATAAGCTAACAAAAGTGACAGACTTGGTTTTTAAACTAAGTGACAATTTGCTAAAACTGTTTGGCTTTTTAAACACAATAAGCAAATGGACAAGCAAATGGGCTACAAACAGATTATTACTAAACCCTAATAAGCATAAAAGACTTAAAATAAGCAACTAAAATAAGCTGAAAATGACTTAAAGGCAGTAAGACAGTAGGCTCAAAAACAGGCTTTTTAAAGGACTTGACCAATACTTTAAGCTAAAAATAAGAACAAATAAGCACATGAAATAAGCTATAAACTAAAAACAGATTAAGTTTGACATCTAAAGAACACATGAAAATAAAAATTAAGAAAATTGGTTTAGTGAATAAGCTAGAAAAAGACTTTGAAAACTGAGAGACTAACTAATGTTTTTGTATTCTAAAAGATAATTAAGCTAATTGCAGGCCTAATAATAAGCTAGTAAAAGAAAGCTAAACCCTAAAATAAGCTCAAACAGATTGAGATTATACTACAATAAGCTTGTGCACTGATTTTCAGACCCTAAAACTAACATTAACTAATCTAAATTTGATGACTAAAATTGACCTTTTCAGCTTTAAAACTGAAATAAACACTAGGCAGATTTAATACCAAAACCACAGATGACAATAAACACTTAACCAAATCTATTTTACGGCATTTTAGAACCAAAATGAAGGCATAAACAAGACTTTAAAACAACTTTTAAGCAAAACTAAATATAAGCAGTTTGAATAAGTTTTAAGCCCACAAATTCTAGGATTAGTTAGAAACTACCTTAAAACTTGATAAGACTTGCAAAAACTTATTGAAAAAGGATTATAAGGCTAAGTTTAAGCTTAACAAAGTTGGCTTGATGACCCAAAACGGTTTTAAAACTCATTTGACCCATTTTAGTTCTTAACCCAAACACCTCTTTAAAAATTTCAAAACCATTTTAAGCTTGATTTCCACTATTTTAAGCTAACATTTTAAAAAACAGATGATGAACAATGGATATTAAGCACTAATAAGCAATAAGAACACAGAGATAAGCACTTAAGATAAACAAATAACAATGAGCAGTTTTAAGCTAAAATTAATAGTTTTAATGAAAAACATTAACAAAGAAGATTTAAACTATGAGCAAGCATAAATAAGCAATAAACATCAATAAAAGCAGTAATAAGCACTAAAATAAGCAGTCTAATAAGCAAACAGTAAATAAGCTATAAAAGTAAAAATGAAAACTTATAAAGTCCTTTGCTTAAACAAGGACATAAACTGCTCTTAGAGCTTATCAACAAGATCTAGCTTGTTTGAAAACAAGCTAGTATGCTCATATAAGCCCTTCCAAGTTTGGCTTATCTTCCAATTAAGTTGAGGTATTTTAAGGGTGGAATTTTGGTGAAATAAGCTTAAACTCTTAAAAGCTATATAAAAGTCTATATTGCTTTATTAGAACAGATTAAACAAGATCTTATGGAGCTTATCAAACATTTTCAAAGCTTATAATTCATTAACACAAGAAAAACAGATTTTAACAATAAAACTTAAAATTTCATTAAACTTAAAAACTTTTACAATACTTGAAAGAAAGTACAATAAGCTGATTAAAAAGTTGTAAAATACAATAAAAGGCTACTCTAAAAATACCAAGTAGTATGATCACTTCCCTTGAATTGGTCTTCAATTCATCAACGAATGAGAAGTTAGGGGATTACCTAGGTGGATTTGTTAGTTTGTGAAGTGGGGTTGAAGTGGGAAAGTGATGGGTTTGTTTTGGGGTGTAGGGGTCGAGGTTGAGGATAATAAATAGTAATAATGGCGGGAAAAGGGTTTTGGTTAATTGATTTATAATGGGGTTAGGGGTAAAGGATAACAGGGTTAAAGTTAGGGACTAATGGTGAAATGGTATAAGGACTATCAGTGTTAGTCCTTAAGGACTAACGGTGTAAGGGATTTAAAGGGTGTATGGTTAAGGGTATATGTTGGGCTATAAATGGGCCGTGATATGGCTTTAAATAAGTTTAGGCTTTTTTTTACTTAGAAGGTTTATAGATAAAGCTTAATGGGCTGGCCCGGCCCATTAAATGGGTGTGGGTTGGTCCATTTAAGATTTCTTCGGTTTCGGCTTCGTCATTGACTTGTTGACTTTTTGACTTTTCACGCTCTTTTCATTCTCGGGCTCGATTTTATCCTTTTGGCTTCGTTTTTTTAATGGTCATACAATCATTTTATGATATTGTAGGGAGACAGTAGTCACTAAATGTTTTACATGGTACTGTGATGACACAGTAGGCAAATACATTCATTGGAATTTACATTTATACTTAAACTAACCTATGAACTCACCAACTTTATGTTGACCGTTTTAAGCATGTTTTTCTTAAGTGAATTAAATGCTTGGATTATCTGATGTGCATTGGAGTCTAAAATGACAAGATTTCATTCATGGATTTCTACTTATATACAAATGCTCAAATCTCGTTGTATCACTTTTAAGCTTTTCACTGTGATGCAATTATGGGACAAATGTTATATCAATTTTAAGGAAATCAACAAGATTACTTTTCAAACGACACATTTTGAGGTCGTTCTCTTGTATCTAGCGCTGTGTATTATGAAGTAACGCCCCCGGACATACTTTCGCTGCGACACATTTTTGGGGGGTGTTACAATGGGCTCAGGAGAAAGAAAACACATATATACGGAAATTAAATACGAAAAATCAGATCTTTTACTGTATCAGATAGTCAATATGACGTATTCAAAGGAACTGAATACGCCGTATTAATCTTTTTGAATGAATACGCTGTATAAGCGACTACCGTTCCAGAGTCGTACAACGAAGTGTGATAGAAAGTTGGATACGGCGTATCCAATGGAAGTGGATATGCCGTATCGGTTTATCGACCAAAACAGTGTATTTAAAAAAAATTTAAATCACACAAACAATTAAACACACAAATATACAAGCAAATATACATAATATACAGAATTATACACTTATCTAAATTACACTACTCCTAAGGGTTAGATCTAATCTAATCTAAAAAACAAAATATCAAATAAAAATCAAGATTAATTCTCACTCCCCGACAACGGTGCCAAAAACTTGATTGTGTCGTTGTGTGGTGTTAAATTATGATTCAAGTTTTAAATTTATATTTTTCCGACTTAACCAAAAATAACACTTTAACGGGCAGTGTACCCGGTCAGTGGGAGTTTCGTGGTAAGTAGGGTGTTGATCACAAAGAGCGAAGTTAAATCTTTCAATTTATTAATACTTTAATTTTTCTAATCTTGGTTAGTCTAATCTACGCTAAACCTATGCTAAACCTATGTTAATCCTAAATCTAATGGATAAGGGAGGTTTTCAGTCTGAGAGACTGGCACAGGTTTGGTGGTGACTAAAACCAATTCAAGATACTAAAACACAAGCAAGCAAATTAACAGAAGATAAAAGAGCGGTCTAACCATGTATAAGAAAAGTGTATTAAACATTATTAATCCAATTAGAATGTTGTTTTGTTTATTAGTGCAATGATTACTTATCTCGAGAAGGCATATCATTCTTAAGACTTAAGCGTTACTTCTTCCTAAGACCTAGACACGTAGAATCATGTCACAATTAAACGCATCCGCATAAAGCATCCTTATTTGTTGATTATAATCTATCTTAGGGATTAAGGCAATGGTGATC
>BQNB010098529.1:5924-25133 GCA_026074375.1 Tanacetum coccineum
TGAAAGTGACATTTAATCATTTTAGGAGGCCAAATTATCAAATATTTTTTTCACCGAGTCTAAAAACAAAAGACATTAAATGGCAAATAATTTGGAGGGGCCAAGGCCCACCCCTGCCCCTATTATCCTCCGTCTATGGTAATATAGAAACGGTGTCATAAATTATGATTATGAAATGTCTAAGAAGATTAACATGTTGTTTTTTAAATTCTACGAAACACAACCTATAAGTTTGTAGGTTTTTAGTTTGTGGTTTGAGAAAAGTAAGATCGGATCGGAGTAGATTTTAAGATCCTATGGTTAAGATCGGGATCCTATAAGATCCTAAGAATGCAAAGATCCTACGTAGGATCTGAATCGTTTTTGCTTTGCAGTACCGTAAAATCGTAAGATCCTAAGATCAGGATCGGAATCTTAACGACCATTGTTTAAACGACATTGAGATGCATTGACGAATATTAAGTTGACCCCATCATCTATATCTTTCCTCTTTCACACACCCAAGCCTCCTAGATCTCCCTTATATCCCATTTCCCATTGGTTCATCATCAAAAAAAAAAAACCAAACACAAACACAAAAATGAAAAACAACAATCACACCCCCTTACTACCCGAACGCCGTTTATTCATTTTCTTAACAATCATAGCTATAATCGCTTCGACACTTTTAATATTCACGTTCATAGGACCCGACAACACTAAATTCTTTTGCACCCAAAAAACCGATAACACCTTCACAACAATGACATCTTCAATACAGCTCAAAGCACTACTTCATTATGCAACATCACGTATCACACCACAACAATCATTCCAAGAAATAACTGTCTCATTCGATGTTTTGAAACAAATATCTCCTTGTAACTTTTTAGTATTTGGTCTAGGACATGATTCTATGATGTGGGCTGCGTTTAATAGTCGTGGGAGAACTTTGTTTCTAGAAGAGGATCCAACATGGGTTCAAACTGTGTTAAAAAGTGCACCTGAGCTTAATGCTGAAGTTGTTAAATATAGGACTCAGTTGTCTCAAGCTGATGAGCTTATGAAGAGTTATAAGTTGGAGCCTGAGTGTTCTCCTACTAAATCTTACATTAAGGGGAATGATAAGTGCAGGTTTGTTGAATCTGCTTGAATAACTCACTTTTTTTTATTAGTACTATTATTTTTGTTTTGTTTAATAGGATATATGATCAAACTAGATTGGTATACAAAAATATCTTGTTCATTTGACAACTTTGACCTTAAGTGATATTAGAGAGCTTATAGCTTAGCGGAATCTTTTCTGATTGAACAAAAAGTTGAGACATGTCTGCTAGATTTATGGTCTGAGATAGATAGTTTTGTTTGTAAGGAAATAAAAATATTGTGAAAATAGAAATAAATTTTGTTTGTGATAGGATTTGATAGTGCAAGTATTTACGTTTATCCCTTGTGTTTGATCTTGTTATGCTTTTAGACTTGGTCATCTTAACCAGAATAGGTTAGCGAGGTGATTTAAAAGATTAATATATGCTAGTTAGAGTAAAAAATAAATATGTGGCATGTCAAATAATGAACATGTTAAAAATAAAATTGGGCGTGTATTCTAGTCATCTCTATCATTCTTGTTATGATTATCGCTAATTGACTGTAACAAGTAGGAATATAGTCGTTGCCCGATAATGTTTGCTTTAGGGCTGGTTGAGCACCTGGTGGTGCCACCCATCACGCGTAGAAACCATTTCATTTCTTCTCCTCCCTCGCGCGGTCTCTCATTTTGTGCACTAATTTTTCCCACATTTTTTTGTGTGTGTTTGTGGGGTATATTGTAGGGTATGTTTGTATAAAGTAGGGTATTTTTAGATGTTCGTTTTGACGGTGACCATTCACGTGCTTGACGGTGGGTTTTTACTAGTATGTCGAGTAGTGATGTGATGCTGACGGTGAAGTGATCGATTGTTCTGATGACCATTACACTTATTAGCCTACAATAGGGTCATTGCTGTTTAGGTATAAAATGAAATTAATCGCATGCTTAAGGGATCAAACATGAACCAAACAATGTTGTCGACAATATCTATACAAGAAATGTTACATCCGTATTCATATAATAAGCGTGGTGGACCAATCAAATTATACTCTATTTTTTGTTTTTTGTTTTTCACAGTTCATATTCACTTGACACATTGTATGTATGAGATTTTTTTATGTGAACATTATCTGAAATAACTTCTCTATCTATAATTAGTATTGTGGAGACCTAAAATCTTTAATTCTAAGCAAATCCATGAGACCATTTATGTTGCTAGCTAGACAGCTAGTACAATATGTTTATTTTGGTAACGCAAAGCATGTGATCTGGAGTTATTTACATCACGCTCAACATGTTAAGTTACATTTATAAGCACAAACTGGAACATAAAGATCACAAAAATATACATTTAGCCATTGCACTGAAACAATTAAAGTACAATTTACAGAATGAAACAAAATTGTACATGTGTGGCTTACATATAAGTTTAATATAATTTTGGTATAACACAATGATTATGTTGATTCTGTATACAAACTTCAATTACTAATCTATATTTCGTCTCCCAGGTTAGCACTTACAAGTTTACCCGATGAAGTGTACGATAAGGAATGGGACATGATAATGATCGATGCACCACGAGGTTACTTCGCAGAGGCACCAGGGCGCATGGCGGCCATATACTCAGCCACCGTGATGGCAAGAAACAGGAAAAAATCGGGCGTGACACATGTCTTCTTGCACGATGTCAATCGTAAAGTGGAAAAAGAGTACGCGAATGAGTTTTTATGTAAGAAGTACTTGAAACATTCGGTCGGAAGGTTGTGGCATTTCGAGATACCGCCATCGAGCAACATCACCGGCGAGAACGAGGGTGGTTGGTTTTGCTAGGTTGACATTTGAGGGGCCGAGTGTTTTTGGCCCAGTTTCTGTCTTTTGATTTATCATATTTATTTCTTTTTTCTACATTACTATACCATTTATCTGTGCTTTTACTTTGACATATAAAGTTTTCTGCTTTAGACAAAAGTATTCTTGGTTATAGAAATTGCTAAAAAGAAAAATCTCATCCAAAATGAATGAAGTTCATGAGACGAAGGTAACAAGTCAATATCACAAACAAAGTAAAACTGTTTTATTTCGTGCGTAACATCAAAATAGTGTTTGTTGGCCAAACCGTGAAAATACTTCAGAAGTTAAGTTTGAATGTAGCAATTAATGAAGTCAAAATGATTTTTGTTTATTGCCCATTTAATTTTAGCCCAGATAATGAGATATTTCTATATGTCAAAATCATCGACTGAGTCAAAGAGAGATTATTATCGTAATTGTTCCCGGCAACTTTTATCATCAGTAAAAGTTTAAAAAAATATATAATTAGTAGTTTTTTGCCTATTAAAAAACTTTCAACTAGTTTATAAAGTTCATCCCTTCGTTTATGTTAGTGGGGGAATTAACTTGGTCATAAGTAAAGTGACTATTTTGTCACTGTGTATATAAAGAAAAATGAAATGTCAAAGTTGTCTGCAACTTCCTAAAAGAAATGGTCAAAGTGAAAAAAAGAAAAGTAAGCAAAGGTTGTCTAGCAAGAGGAGGAAGAAGTTATGATCACAAGTTCATAACGATGCTTTGGGGAGGACTTAAGACTCTAATTTATCATTGTTATAAAGGAAAAAAATTGAACCGAAAGTTACGATTTCAATAAAACTAAAGATAACGTATTTATTTTGACATATTAGTGGACTAACTGAAAAAATATTTATTTGTGTGACATAAAAATTCAAAACCAGATTCATTTCAGAGAAATTATAATTTTAACCGTAAATTTACACTAGACGGCAAACATCCTCGGGTTCACTGAACCCCTCTAAGTCCGCCCTTGGCGATTGTTTATGTGATAAGTAGCTTTTTGTTTCGACGGCAACTAAAAATCTCATGATATATACATAACTATCTCACACAATTACCTTAAGAGCATTAGGTATCGTTGTGCCATCAGGGTGGTGCAATGGACAAAAATGGTGTCACCTTAGCACTTTTTCGTATAACACTACAATCGACTACAACACAAAAACACCCCTCTTTCATACAAAAGTAGTTTTATGGGGAAAAGTGGCGTCATGGGTCCACACATACTTCACTAAACACAAATACAAAAAAAATAATTGAAAAAGCGCTTGCTGGTATCTACGGCGCCATAACCGACGAGCCGAGGCTCGGTATGGTGCGTGGTGCCATGATGTTGGCTCTAGCCGAAGCCATGAGCCGACGACACCCAAGGCTGTAAAAGACACTAAAACTTACAGACACTTGATTGAAAATTCATCATATCACATATATCGTTAGGCTACAAGTGGAGACCATTGGGTATTCAAATTGGAAACTAAACCAAGGAATGATTTGACTTACGATATCAAAGTTCTTGTCTAAGTCAATGTTTCTCACTTAGTCGTTGCTTAACGATTTTGCTTTCTTATGAATCAGCTTTTGTTTTTAGGCCCATAACCAATCTATATATTTTCAATTTTGTTAAAAATGTTTCATATAAAAGAATCATCTCTTTTCTTTTGGTAAGAACATAAGACATATATAAAATATAATTATTCCCACACGCTTTAAGTTCTTTAGCTCCTTCAATTGCGCCACTCTCTATAGCTCATCCTCAATCATGAACTTTTCTTCAATTAAATATTTACTAGAAAATATTTTAGAAGTCATGCAAATACATATTTGTAAAATTCTCACTTGTTACAAATCGACCGTTCTATTATTACAAACATGGCAATATGTTTGGACCTTGATACATCAAAGAAACCATACATAATTAGAAAAGTTATACACACAAAACATTCGATTAATATCAAGAACCACTCGCTAAAGGTTGAGCCGTCTCAAACGATTTTCTCCTCACCAAAAGACAGTTAATCTTCGACGGTTGAGCATGTGTATTATCTACGGTGCAAATCACAAAATCAGGCCTATGAAGTGCCAATGCCAATCGGTCTTTTGCAGGGTCTAATTCTGTGGCATCTAAAAGAACATGCCAAGAATTTCGATGAGCTTCTGATATCCAATGCATCGAGTAGCTAGTCCCATTGACATATGCTGGATATGCAAAAAGACCCTTTGGACTATATTTACTCTTTCGTCTAAAATATTGACTAAGTTGTGACCCTTTGATTCGCAGATCTAACCATGACTCCGGAGCGGCTATGACTTTGGAGTCCTTAGTGGTCACAAATTCGCGAATAGAGTCTTTTTTTTCACTTATAATCGTCATGTAATAATTCCCTCTGAAGAAAGGATATGATTCCCCTATCATAACCATAGCTTCTTTAAATGTTGGTGTAAATAAAACAAGATACTCGTCTTCTTGCAGGCCACAATTTTGCAAGGCCTTGTTTCTCGCTTGGATCTCGGGTATTGAAATGAAATTACCTTGGAACGAGGATTTTTTGTTTAGGATTTCGAGCAATTTTGATGGCTCTAATTGGGTACCATCAAGATCGTTTGTTGGACTAAATGAAGAGGGCGACGATGAGTCTTTTATGGTGATAACCCTTGGAGAATACTTTCGTTTGTCATCACTCATACTTGCTTCCAAGTTACTTGACTCGTAGTTGCTACAAATATTGTACAAATCAATCTTGTCCCCCTCTTCAACTATAAGTCCGTTACAATATTCAGGGTATTTTGCAAAAATATATTGTTTCACATATTCCATTTCTTGTGGTGTGATCGGACCTGACCATCTTAGGTCAAGTCCATGGAGCGTTGATATGGCTTCGGCTACCAAGTGTGCTGGAAACACCGTGTGTGCTTTCTGTTTATTCGAATCAAAGAATCAAGTATCATATTAGATAAAAGTAACATCTAAAAGTTTGATTGTTATATTTGAAATAAGTAAAATAACATCGTAAGTTGCAAGTTTAAAATTCTATAACATCTACATATGAATAACACATTTACATATCGTTAACCGCTTTTAGTTAAACAACAGTACTAATAGTTACCAAATGGCTAGTTCGTTTTCGTAAGACACCATTTTGGTAAAGAGTAATGGAAGAGGAAAAGAACTTGCCTTCATAACCATGCTCGTCGGTCTGCTACCATTGTTTTGATTTGGGGAATTTGGCAACGAAGCTAACAGCGATTTCCCAATTTCGGTTTCATCCATCTCCTGTTAAAATTAAAACGCAAAATTCACCAGCAAAACTATTTATACTACACCCAACAATTTTTCACTTCAAATTTTATCTAAAGGGACTAAATTTCAATCTAACATATGTCAATTTTCGAGTGAATTACTTAAAGTAAATTTTTTTCTAAAACTTCACGTATATTGAGTTTATGCTTTTCTTGGTATACAGTTCTAGTACAAAAGACCCATGAAAAGGTGAAATTTTTTTCGGTGCTGCAAGATTTACAAATATAAGATTTGAACCTAGAGCATTACGCATGTTTAAATTACAATTGTCACCTTTCATTCGTATTTTTCATCATGACCACTACTCGCTTTTTCGCCAAAAATATATCACTCACTTACACATGCTCTCGGAAAAAAAAAAAAAAAAAGAAAAAAAAAACATGCAATGTTTACCTTAGATTGTTGTTGAAGTATCACTTGTTCTTGAATGTTTCTTCCCATGTTTCCCAGATTGTTTAAGGAAGGAAAAAAAGATGCAAAGAATAAGGTTGGCGTCAATCATATGAACACAACAAACATGTCACACAGTTAGTCGTATATTAATAAACCCAGGAGACAACAAATATAGAATACCGACAACGGCGTCAGCTCTTTTTAATTGTTTAGAATATATGTATACTTTTTAACAAGATATATTACAATATTTTCTATATGTAATTTTAATCTTTAAATAACATTATTACTAGAGCGTTTATTACAAGCCCAATATATCGTGGATGAAAGGTTATATGCCGATAAAATACCATGTACAAATCGGTTACATCATAGCTTTCCAAAGTGTGAGCAAATTTTTTCTTACATTTTCTGAAATATACCACATTTTGCGGTTATTATTTTGGTTACTTACTAATATAAATATAATCATGACAGCTAAAAGTATTTTAAAAAGTAATTATTGTGATGTAAACTGCCTGCCTAATCCTCTCAGTCCAAGTTGTTGACAAAGGAAACAACAATATATTAAGAAGAAACGTAATAAAAATATATCAAAATTTCTTAGTATGACGTAGTTGATTAACACTTAATTCGGGGGCGACATTCGCATAGGCTTAAAACGAAGTTTCAAAACAAGGTTTTTAAGTTATTTACCGAAAAATTATTTATAAAAAATTTACTTTTCTTGATTTTCTATACGAAATCTTTGAATAAGTTTTTAAAATCAATATGATATAATCTTTCATATTAAATCAACAAATAAGCCAATCTATCTAATCTTTCTGATCTTTCTCGTGACATTTTTTAACTTAAATAATTTCTAATTGACTTTAGTTTTGGAAATTATAAGTCTTGACAACAACTTTCAATTAAAGGACATAAGGAGATGAGAGAAAGCGAGATAGTAAAAGTATCTTATGAAAAACTAAACGTCGACTCGTGAATGCAAACGGTTAAATGGTTATTGATAACAATATTCTAACCACATTTTAAATAGGCTTATTAATTTAATCTTTTTTCTTTTTACCCAAAAAAATGGGATTTTTTTTATACTTAATATATTGGGTTTAAATTTTAAAACGTGTCGGTTTAAAAAGTAGAAAGAAAAAATGCCCAAAATTTCGATTATTTAACTTTTATCGGATGATTGGAGCGTTACATAATCGAATCTCTTAAGATGACGGCCAAAGAAACATGAGACTGACCTTATATGTATACAAGATCTCACGAAATCGAAAGCCTTTGAAAACTGGGAGAATAAAGATTTAACTTTTACTTGCTTTACCGTTGAGTCGCCCCTAACTCAATTTTCATATTAGTAATACAGTAAATTTGATTATGCGATAATTATCTTTAGCATGGAGAGCTTGATGAAGTTTAGTATAGTTTATACAAATCATTTTATATTGTGATCAGAACAAAATTTGAAGTGTACTTACCTTCATCAAGCTTTCCATCTACTGGTATGCACCACAAGAAATATTAAAACAAATAAAACTTTCTAAGATGTGACATACTGAACATTCTTAAGATTTCCAAATGCCACCAATTCCCACTTGAGTTTTAAAAGAATCTTTTGGCCAAGAAAACGACTTCTCTTGGGGCCGTGCTGCAATATAAAATGGTAGACATGGTCACACCTCACATTTTATTTATGTATATTAATTACATCATTAGAGATGTAACACTAAATAATTATAATTGTTTCTCTGTCAACAAGTGCAAATTTTCCTCTTATGTTATTTTAAAAAAGGAAAATGGACCCCAATTGATAATTTTAGATTTTTAAATTACAAGAATAAAAGAATATACATGATCCCTAAGCTCACAAATTTATAATATCAGTATGACTTTTGATGCATATTTGGAAAAAGTTATTTACTGATTTTTGACTGTTTCAGCTTACTATGTGTTCTCTGATTCGATTAAACCACAATGCATCTTACATTCTACATCTCAAAATCTTTTGTGACACATTACAATAGTGCCCATTTTGCTTATTTATGTTGGGTACTAGGGTCTCAAAAATAATTAATTTAGGTAGCAACATGAGATGGTGACACCATTGAAAGTTTAGGATCAAATGGAGTCAAAAGGTGAGGTCATTGGTGGGTAACCAAAGGTGCATACTTGTTATTTCTTTGGAATTATGCTACAATGGCATCTAAATTCTTAATCCCGCATCTATACTTTTGTCATATCTAAAACACCATAGTACTAACAAGTAGGCGCGAAACCAGAAAATTCTCTAGTAGTTACATAAATAAAATTACACAAGAAGTACCATATAAACATGGACATAATGATCATATGCATTCACGAACAAACTAATAAGACGACTATAAATACATTTTCTTAAGACCATACGCATTTTCAAAAAATTGAGATTTTTTACAAGAATTAGCACTACGTAGCAAAATACATAGTTGTCCATTCCTTAACAGCTTAAGAACTAATTTTTCACAAGAATTAGCACTACAAGAATTAGCAACGTGCTACTTTTCACAAGAATTAGCAAGCTTACCCAACGGCATATGTCACTTCTTCCCTAGTCATAACTCTTACAATTTTGTACCTTATAAAGGTCCATAAAGTAATAAAACTTCAATCAAATTAGAACTATAACGATTTGTTATTAAATTTCAGGTTTGTACATGATTACTTGGATCAACTAGTTAATAGGAAAACTTCTCCATAAACATAGTGCAAATGCACATCCTTAGTCTAAGTTGTACAAATGTTCATGAAAAGTGTACAACGCCGGGTTAAAGTTATCGACATCCAAATGTTGTAGTGTATACTCCTATTGTTGCAAAATTGCAAAAGCTTGAAAATATGGTCCAATGATTTTACACATTTGAAGCAACAAGAAGATTCCAAACATGAAAACGATCTTAATATAACAAGTACATCTAAACAAAGGCGAGTCAAATGAACGAACAATGTATAATCACAATGAAAATGAGAACACTTGATGGGCAATACATTAAGCCTTTGGACAAATGCAAAATGCTAGTTTTGACTCCTAGTCAAGCAAATTTACGTGGAACTTTGTATTATTTCATAACCAAGATGAAGTAATAACATTTGCAACAAGACAAGTTTAGCTTGTTACATCCCGCTCTGGCGAAAAACATAAATGAGACCCCCAAAATAAAAATGAGAAAAGAGAAAATGACAAAAACATATGCAACAACAATAACTCGACATTGTGAAAGCAGTCTCTTGGATTGTGTTAGTAGGAGACTTATCGGACAAGAAAAGTTGGTGCTTATTGGATTTATGTATGCCATACATTCAAGACCGTTTCATACTTAGAGTAAGACAACATGTTAAGATCATGGTGTAAGAAGATAACAACTAGTTCGAGCTGAATAGGCATGCCAGATCATGGGTCAAATGGGTCATAAGTAAAACGATTTGGGTCAATCATTTATATATGTGCCCACTAGGCACATGTTTAGCTCTTTATATATAGAAAGTTTAAGTTAATTAATATCAAATTTCTACATATTTTAGAGTTTAGTTAATGTCCACTGAATGTATTTTTTGATTTAAAAAGAAACTTGATGCTCATTAATTACACTTTACATATTAGCAAAAGCTGCAAAACCATTTGTTTAATTTTTCATCTATAATTTTGTTTTTCACTATAGGCCGGCCCATTTGCTATTTTTTTAGTTAGTCAACATTTGTGGTAGTAGGCAAAATAAAAAAATTTAAAATTTGTCGGCATAAAATAGGAAGATTTTTTTTACAAAACGTACCCTCAACTTTTAACTATTTACGACGAACTGCGAACAAAACGAGCCAAATATTGTAATGCTTCTGACATACGCACGATTTTATAAAAAATGTTAAAGTTTAATATAATTTTTTTTATAAAACCTACCCTCAACTTTTATCTATTTACAACTTTGTTGCTTATTTTGGCCCGTTATACATTGCCGAACTTTTATTGGGTTTATTTTGGCCCATGTCCTAACTTTGTTAAAGAATTAAAAAAAAATCGAATAACAAATATCACCCCCCAAATGTAAATTTATTTTAATAAAAATGGTACAAAAAAATTTCGCTTAACCCATACGCGATAATAACAAATTAGCCCCCGCGCACAGCGCGGGTTAATTCGATCGTTTAATTACACTTTACATATTAGCAAAAGCTGCAAAACCATTTGTTTAATTTTTCATCTATAATTTTGTTTCCTTTTTTTAATTATGAGGAGAAATTATTTAAATACAAAAACAGTTACTCTTTTCCTATTGAGAAAAATACAAGAAGTTAAAAATATAATAGTAATTAAAAATGCAATTACATCCATCTTTTTATAATTTAAATAACCGTGATGACGAACATTTTATTATATTTTACTACACGGGCGCTTTCATATATTTTAAATAAATAGAAGGCATGTTGCAACTATGTTTGATTTTGTTGGATAACATATCGTGTAATCAAAGTTGGAACAACATAACAAGGAAAAAAGATAAATAGTAAAGCCATAATAAACCAGTTTTACGAGTAAAAATGGTAAGGAAACCAAAAGCATAACGTGTGTGAGGCGTGTGTTTGACACGATTCTCTTAAAATAAATTCGCCTTTTGTTTTCGGTGTACAATGATCTAAACAATAAGTTGTAGTGCCAGATATGACCCTGAATGGCGGCTATCTCACCCTCACCAAAAACCAACATCAAAAATCCTAATTAACCCTCTTTTAATCCACTAAAATTCAATTCCATCAAATCTTGTTTTCAGAATCACCAATTCATCATTTTCACATATATTCAGTTTTCGTAGTCTTTATAGTAAGGTGTGTGTATCCAAATGCATTTGTTATGTATTTTCCTTTTATCTTATTTAATATATGTGAAATTTTAAGGTGTGTTACTTGGTGTGTACTTTTTTCTTCACGCATAAGCATATTATGATGCCTTCCATGTGTGGTTTTCTTTCTTCCCACTCTTCTGTGCTGTACCGAGATGTGATACGACTCAGCTCCAGCCAAATTCTTGAAATGATGCATACCAAATCATAAGATCAATATTTATGGTGATTTTAAAGAATACAAACTAAGAATTAGAAAATGAAATGAGTAAATTAAAAAGTAAAAAATATATACCTTTCGGATAAAAGCATAGAATATGCACGATTCCTCGTTTTGTTGAGGTGCCAGACTATGATAGTCATTGGGTCCAAAAAAGCAATTGAACAAGATAGTTGTCATTAAAATAAAAGTGAAAAATTCACAATAGAAATCTATGAAATCGTGAAAAATCTTAAATTTGCAATACAAACTAGAGTTTTTTAATTGACCCCTAGTATTTTTAGAATAAATTTAACAAAATGAGTACTTATACAAAATATTTACTTTATAATGGTACTTATTTCCTTTGTTAGTAAAACTTGTTATTTTTCTCATATGCATTGTGTACATGCAAGTTGTTTTTCATCAATAGGTTAATAAATATTTCAATAACTCAATAATCTAACTATACTATATTGTGTGTTCGTTTAATTTCCTTTAACTAATAATCGTATATATCTGCAAACCACTAAACCTCACCTTTGATGTTCCCTCCACTCACTTCGTTGTGCACCACTGAGGTTACGAGAAAAATTGAAGGTATACTTCCTTGAGAAAGAGTTTAAAAATAATACAATAACTTGTTGGCTATTAGTTAGTAAACCAACTAACATAAATTGCATATAATGAAGATATCATGAGCGAGAGGATTTCGGATCGATATAGTTAACGGCGCGTCACCTAAGTGAGGCCGTTACTCCCTTATTGCATGTATATCTTTTCGGAGACTTAACATAGTTTAAACGTACTCAGCAGACATGAGTTACGCCGTAGTTTCTTCATGAACTTCGATTCGATTTTCCCCTTTGTTACGGTACCTGTCGGTCTGATGCACATTGGTTGTGATGATCAGCGAGTCCTTCCTCTTCACGTATAAAGTTACGGCGTACCCTCGGTTAACTTTGCCGTAACTCCTTGGACTAGGCAAAATGCGTTCGAGTGGCAATAGCAGGGTTACACCTAGTTCAAGTCGAACCAACTACGTGGTAACTCTTGTTGGTCCAACAAAGTTTGTAAATTTCATACAAATCACCTGTCATTTCGCGTTTTTTTGTCACACTACTCAAGTTTTACTTAAAAATGAAATATAAGCATTAAGTAATATTCATATGAAAATCGACAATTATGAGCATTATATAAGGGAATTGATACCAAAAATGTATGAATCATATGTTTTTATCAAATATTCCCCCACTTAGCTTTACTTGCCCTCAAAGTATCCCTTTTGAATTAGTATAAAAGATGTCTCTCAAGTTTATCTTGGATAGCATGAATTTAAAAATTTCATATGCTAGAAAATTCAAGCCTGAACACCTCACATAAAAGGAGAACGAAAACACTCAAACTCTCATGGTTATGTGTTTCATATTTTCGGGGTGATCCCGCAAACGCATAGTCTTACATGTATACAAAATCAACCCACTAGAGCTAAAGGATTCAAAAAACCCCTTTAAAAGAAATATTAGGTAAACAAATGATATAAGATTAGGGGTAGGATCACTCTTTAATGCTCGTAGTTTGATTAATGTCCCTTGCATAGAAGGATACAAATTCACCAAGTGATTGTAGCCTCTACAAAAGTTAATTATACACTAGAGCAAGAATTGTTAAGGAAAGTAAGTAGACATGGTGGTGACTTATAAAAGTTGGTAAAAATAAAACTAACAACCAAATAGTTTACTTTTTACAATTCCTATCACCAGTTATTTTTCGTCATTCCAAAAGTCCAAGTATTAAGACGTGGCGAAATCTGGTCATCTTCATAATGAACTAGTCTTATGTAATATCACAGAAATGTATACTAGCTCAACTTCAAGCTAACTAGTTGGTTTATAAAGTACCAACTTCTAATATCTCGAACTCATAGTGGTAATAACAAAAATTCAGTTGGTTTTATAATTTAACCAACACTTACATACTAATACTACATATTATGCTACGAAAATTCACATTTTTTTACATAACTAAAATATGTAGAATGTCGTATCCATCAAAGAACAAGTCATCCCCCCCACTTGAGATAAACAATATCAAAATTAATTGGGATTACGAGGGGTCTTCATTTGATCGAAATGGTAAGTCTTCCACGAAAGTGTAATTCCTGAACCCCTCTACTTGAACCATGGACTTAAGCAACTAGTAGCTCCCCGACTATGGATCATAGACTACGAGGTAGGCTTAGGCAAAATGGTGAAACGAAACAATACATATATCGGGCCAAGAAACGAAAAAATGGCTCGGAAGGGTTTATCTAATGGTATCTTGCACTAAAAGTGAGTGCAACAAATAGTTTATCACGGGAGGTTGACAAGTCGATGTGACAATTCGATAAACACATACAATATAACACATATGTGCTGATTTGGTGTAAATCTTAAAACATTACCTTCTTGAACTATTTATCCCAATTGCACTAAGAAAACTCCATGCAATACTCGTCTATTGTAACCCCTGCCTCTTTTCGTATTTTAAATAATCTAATTTAGTCCTTCGACTATTTGATGTTCGTCAGTTATTCAGAATATCGTACCGTGTTGGCAGTGATGAATTTATGATATATAAAGCGTTTTATGGTTTATTGTGTATAATAAGCCTTATGGGAGGATACTATTATGCTATGTAAGTTTCGGGTGGTTGACCCGTGAATTTATGAGAAATACCAAAAAACAAGTCCCGACACATCTGTTAATGTCCAAATGAGTTTTTTTGGAGGTCTAATATGAAAATATGACAAGTAAATACTCTAAGTTATTGGAAAAACATTTTTAAGATGAATAAAAATGCTAAATAAGTTTGGGAAAATATTTTACGATCGAGTTTTACGAGCTTTTAAGTGATCCCGACACGAAAACGAAAACCCCGAGCCCCTAGGATCCCCTAGCCGGCTATAGAACAAAGATGGGAGACAAGGTGGCTTAATTTTAGCTAATGGGGTCCTAACTAGTACATATGGGTTTTGTTGCCATCCTAAACATGCATTCCTCACTTGTTTTCAAAATTATACACACACACTTCTCTCTTTTCTCCTCTCTTTGGTTCGTCCGACCCACACACACACTCATACACTTTTATTTTTCAAATTTTGATAAAAAACATGAAGATTGGTGATACTTTGGGTTGATTCTAGTGTCCGGGTAGTCATTTAAACAACGTTTGGGTTGTCCGGTTCGCGTCGAAATTTGTTTTGAAGACCATTTTTTTAAGTTTTTCAAATTTATTTTTAACTTGTACTTTTGGGTTGCTAGTGATGCATAGATGTTAGTTGTACGACCCGATCGTTAAAAATCGAAAGCGAAAAGTTTACAAAAAGATGTTTAGGGTGCGTTTGGTTCGAAAATAAAAAGGGAAAAATATATGGTTTTGTTAGTTTTGATATTGTGGTCGTGATGGTTGAAAAACATATATTTGCTATGTAGCTTATTTTGTATGTAGCTTATTTTGTATATAGCTTATTGTGGCTTATCTGGTTGGTTCGAATAGCTTATTTTGAGCTTATTAGCTCACGACATCTTTAGGAAATACAAGAAGGGTATTTTTGGTTATTATCCTAGTATGCCATATTTTCATGGACTTATATTATAGCTTATGGTGGTAACCAAGTGTGATACGTAGCTTATTAGCTTATTTTTAAGCTTGGTATATATATTTTTGAGTATTAGGGCTCACGGCCCAATAAGGAATCCATAAGCCGTAGCTTATTGATGGCTTATTGTGGTCCGGATTACTTATTTACTTATTGGTTTGAGCTTATATACATTATTGGGCCTTGGTTTTGGGCTTAGAATGTATTTTGGATACATAAAAAGTCTAATGGACCCTTATTGGGCCTTAAAGCCCAATAAGCATTAACTAGTTATTTTGGGAGTTTCGATGAGCTTTTGGTTAGTGAAAAGTAGTTGTGAAATTATATGGAAAGTCGTTTTGAGAAAGTATCTTGGTAAACATGGTGAAAAGTGATTTTGGAATTTGGTTTGGAAAGTGTCGAAATGTTGAAATTGTTTGAAAATAAGGTTTAATAACCTTGGAAAACGCCATATAAACGTACGGGTCATGCCGAAATTTTATAAAAAGTCTATACTTAGAATTTTTACTTCATACGTAAATCTTATTTTTAATAATAAAATATTATTTTATTATTTTAATAAGTCGACTAAAAGACGAAAAATATAATTTTTCTCGAAACTTTTCCAAAGTGTTTAATAAACATAAACGTTCTATTTCGTATAGTATAAACGATATATTTATGGTAACTAAGTGTACCGGATGGACCTATCGAAGTATATTATAATTATTTATTATAAATATTTACTTATATCACTTATCTATTTTGCTAAACGGTATAAACATAAGTATATTGTACTCAGATATGGTATTATGAAGTCATGTTGTCAACCATCTCACCACTAAAACGTATAAGATAATCGTACAACGCATCTATCCTTTATGCATCGAAACCGGGAAAACTGTTTGGAAATGAATGATTTAAAATGGGACATTAACTGGACTAGGTCGTGTGCGGACGTCGTTGCATTGCTTGTGATTTGAGTTTTCTATTAGAGATAGTTTGCTTGAGGTGAGTTCTCGTAGCCCCACTTTTTACTGCTTTTCCTTTGGGGGAAAATGATACTCAAATGTATTTTGAACTGTTTTCTAAACTGTGCAAAACGTGATTTTATTTTTAGGACAATCTATGTGCTTATGACTGCTATGTGAATGATATGCATTGGTATGCTTTGCTATGTGAACATTCTGTGTGGTTCTTCACCCTAATCGCTCCAGCTGGTAGGCCTTAGGTGTGGTATGTCATCGGGGTTGCGACCCTAAGAGCGTTGGTACGCGCTGGTGATCAAACTAGCGGGGATGCTAGGTCTCGTTACATGATTAGCGGGGATGCTAAGTCATGGGTTTGTTGCATATATTCTCTGTCATATAGCACAATTGTCCAACTGATTGAAAATATTAGCACAACGACTGGGTTTTGAGTCAAAACCTACGAGCTCACCAACATTATTGTTGACGTTTTCGAGTATCATTTTCAGGTGATGTTAATGATCGTTAGAGTATGGTGCTTGTAGCAGACTTTAGAGAATCCCGTAGGAATCTTGTTTGAAAAGTCTTGCATTTGATGTACGCTTTGGATTTGGTTTTCTTGAGGATCGAGATAAGATTTCATGGACCCCTGCGTGGGCTTAAGTTTGTAATAATTGGCGACTATGTGCTGTGTTCTTGATCTGGGACATCACTCAAGGTTTCATTGAGGTTGATGGTCATCATGACACTATTCATTTATGCATTTTAGATTTCTCTATTTTGTATCTTGTGTTGTGATTGATCATTTCGTTGCACTTCCGTGTTTCCGCCTATGACGGGGTGTGACAGAATGGTAATCAGAGCCAAGGTTATAGAGAACTAGGTGGTTTGGCCTAGACTATAACCTAGGAACCTGCATATAGTTGCGTCATAGGATCTATGTGCGCGGTGTTCCGCTTATACGTGCTTATGTGGTTATATGGTATATGGTACTAGTTAAGTCATTCATTGAAATGTGTGAGCCTAATACTAAGTACAACTGGGAAAGGATACGGGTATAAATACGGTGGCCAACGTAATTATAAACGTATCACGACTCACGCATATTTAGTATTATCGTCCACACAAATCGGTGTTGACACCTTAGGACCGTATTATGGGTATCGTAGTATATTAAGTTATGCTATATATGGTGACCTTCCCGCCTACCTAACGTTGCCCATGTTCTCCCTCGTGTAGATAATGCCGCCAAGGATGACAACCCGAAGTGCTGGCCGGCCTGCTGCCGCATCACGAGGAGGGGGAACGGGTGGACGAACTGGTAGAGGTGGTGGTAGAACTGGAGGTCGATCTGGTGATCAGAGTGATGGTAGGAATGAGGGTCAAGGTGGCCAAGTAGGTGGTCAAGGTAGAGAGGTGAATGATGGTGTTGACGGAGTCCCCGACTTCTCCACCATCATTGCACAACAGTTGGAGAATTTACTTCCCACTATTATAGCCCAAGTAGGCAACCAAGGTAGAGGTCAAGGGAATGGTAGGAATCAAAATGGCGATGCCGCCAATGACCACATCCAAGGTGATGTTAGGAATGTCATTAAGAACAATGACCGTAGGGGTTGTACCTATAAAGAGTTCTTAGCTTGTAACCCTAAGGAGTATGATGGGAAGGGAGGTGTTGTAGTTTACACCCGTTGGATTGAAATGATGGAGTCAGTTCAGGATATGAGTAATTGTAGGGATAACCAAAAACTAATGTACACGGCTAGTTCTTTTGTTGGTAAGGCTTTAACATAGTGGAATTCTCATATTCGCACATTAGGTCGAGAGGTTGCTGTAGGTATGTCATGTGATAACTTTAAGGTATTGATAAGGGAAGAGTTTTGTCTAAGTAATGAGATGCAGAAGTTGGAAACTAAGTTATGGAATCACGCCATGGTCGGGGCTGGCCATGCGACGTATACTGATAGGTTCCATGAGTTAGCTTGGTTAGTTCCTCGTTTAGTAAACCCGGAAAATAGAAGGATTGAGAGGTATGTGTGTGGCCTTGCTCTATAAATTCGAGGAATGGTAGCAGCAATGGAGCCAAAGACCATCATAGCCGGCACATTAAATGATGAAGCCCTTAGCAATGGGTCAATCAAAAAGAACCCTGAGAAGAGAGGAAATGGGGGAGAACCTAGCAAGGATAGGAATGCGAGAGATGACAACAAAAGGACTAGGATTGGAAATGCCTTTGCTACAACCATTAACCCTATCAGGAGAGAGAACACGGGTACGATACCCAAGTGTACCACATGTAACACTCATCATTCACCTGGGGTGCCTTATTTCACTTGTTTCAACTATAACCGCCCATGTCATTTTGCCAAGGATTGTAGAGATGTACCTAGGAATGTAAACCCTATCAATGCTAGAAACCCAGCTGCTAGAACCTATTACGAGTGTGGTAGTACCGATCACATCAAGTCAGTATGTCTTAGGTTGAACCGAGCACAAGGACCGGGAGGGAACCGTCTAAACCAAGCTTTAGCTATCAATGGGGGTTAGGGTCGTGGGAACCAAGGGAACCAGGAAAGAGGAAGGGCATTCATGTTGGGAGCAGAGGAGGCTCGCCAGAACCTGAATATCGTAACGGGTATGTTTATTCTAACCGATCATTACGCCACCACCTTATTTGACTCTGGTGCCGACTATAACTTTGTTTTCACTACTTTTATACCTCTGTTATACATTGAGCCCAGTGATTTAGGTTTCAGTTATAAGATTGAGATAGCTAGCAGGCAGCTAGTAGAGATTGACAAAGTTATTAGGGGTTGCAAACTGGAAAAAGAAGGTCACGTGTTTGATATTAACTTGACACCCTTTGGAAGCGGGAGTTTTGATGTGATCATAGGAATGGATTGGTTGTCAGACCATAAGGCTGACATAATTTGTCATG
>BQNB010098530.1:3449-25133 GCA_026074375.1 Tanacetum coccineum
ATCTTGTGTTATTGATCTGAGAAGTAACACGCCCCGGACCCATATTCCGCTGCGACCCAATTTGGGGGTGTTACATTACAAATCACAAAAAACCTGTATAAATCTTCAACGCAATATGGTATAGATCTCCTAAGATAACAGTATAAATCACCCAATTGCAATGTATAAGTCACCTTAAGAACAATGAATAAATCGCCTAAAGAGAGTGGTATAAATCGCCGTCTAAAATTTGTATAAATCGCCGTATACACACGTATAAATCTCCAAGTTTTGACACGTATAAATCGCCGATATCAACCACGTATAAATTGCAGACTATAAACACGTATAAATCGCCAAATTAAACACGTATAAATTGCCGGATACACAAAAGTATAAATCGCCAGATATTCACACGTATAAATCGCCAGATTCAAATATTGTGTATGAAAAGCCGTCTTCAAAAACTTCAAATCACTTAAAGACATAATTTTTGACGTTTTTACTTGATTTTACTTGCACTTGTTGCTATTTTAAGACTAGGAGAACCTTAAAAACACAAACGTTTTGGTTTCTAACACAAAATTTTGAAATCAAGATTCTTGTACCCAAAACCTTTTTGGAACCAAAAACAACAAAAAGATGAAGTTTTTTATGTTTTTCTAAAGATTTTCTTGTACAACTAACCTAAACTAAGATAAACAAAGAAGAAATTTTATAGCTTTATGGTTTTTAAACCCACAAAAAATGAAAATCTTTTGTATAGGTTCGAACCAAACGCATGCCTAATACAAGTAAAGAAAACACACACAAAACCTAGCTAAACCCCCCCATGGCTCTTGATACCAATTGTAGAATATATGTGTTATATAATCTCATAATCAAGGTGTGGAGAGGGGTACTTATACGATAAGCATGGCTGACCATGGACCCTTAATGGGCTTACCATGGGCCTTGGGCCTTTCTACCTTATCGAGGTTCCGAAAACTATACTACGAGCCTATCTTACGATATTATGGAAGTGACTGATACTTTTCGTATTCCTAACATCAAATAACGTCACTTTTATAGAATCATTTATCCCATGTAAATATGCCATTTTGTATAATTATTGGAAGAATTGTTACTTAATCGTTTATATTTGAGATTTGCAGTAATTATGGAGTACTTAATGAAGATTAGCAAAAAAGAACGCATTATGGAGCTTAAACAAAGACATTTGAATATTACTGTTCTGACATCCTATACGCCGTATCTATCAAGGAAGATACGGCGTATTTGTGCCTTCACTTCACAAGAAACTACGAAGAATCAAAATCATATACGGCGTATTCAATATAAAGTAATAAAATATTCTGGAAGATATTGAACATGGTCCCTACTCCAAGAAACCCCTGATACGCCGTATCTAACTCTTTCGATACACTGTATCGACCAAATTCCAGACAGTATAAGTAGAAAACCTAAAAATGGGTTTTTAGTGTGCTATTATATTTTTATGCCTTAACCACAAAAGTTGATTTTTAGAAGACAAGAAAAGCAAAAGAGGTCAAGCAAAGCTACTAATTCCATAGGAAACACCTTGTAATCTCCTATACTCTTGTAATCGTTCGATTTTTGATATCATTCTTTTAACTCAGTTAGTTTACCTTGGTTGAATTATTACTTTTGTATTGCCTACAATGACTAAGGGCAAATATCCTTGGGTATTAACCATGATTATGAAGATTTGAATGTTTGGTTTATTTATATCGAATGTTTAATTTATCGTTGATTGCTTGTTTATGTTTATCAACTCATACTTTTTTACGTGCTTTTGTATGCGACCTATCATTCAACTAGATCTAGTGATACCGACCAAGTTAGCTAGATGTCAGGATGGCTCTCCACATAGTGATTTATATATCTAGATCAATAGGATCACAATTAATGCCCTATCTTTACCTTTGGGATATGTGAACAAGTTGGACTAGCAGGTGACCTAGGATCAACAAATAACGTATTGATTCCTTTGGTAAAGATTTAGACAGTGGACTACTAGAATATAAATTGCCATTAAGCAGTAAATGGGTAAAGTCTTTATGAACTAGGATTTAATAAGATCAAATTATTTTTTTTTTTATTCTCCTAAGATAGATTAAAAATCAGCAAATAGGATTGCTTTACGCGGATGCGTTTAATTGTGACAGAATTCTACGTGTCTAGGTTTTAGGAAGAAGTCCCGCCTAAATCTTGGAATGATATGCCGCCTTGAGATAAGCACTCATTGCACTAAATAAACAAACCAACATTTTAATTAGATTAATCATGGTTAATACAGTTTTCTTATATTTGGCTAGACCGCTCTTTTATCTTTTGTCTGTTTGCTTGCGTGTGTTATTGTGCCTTAAATTGATCTAAGTTACCACAAAACCTGTGCCATTCTCTCAGGCCTTTTAAAAAAAAAAATTTTACCGGGGGGGGCACCCTTATCGTTAGGAATAGGATTAGCATGTGTTTTAACATTGCAATAGACGATTAATATAGTTTAAATTAACTTAGTTTAGTTAACCAAAATATTGATAAAATAAAAGATTAGTTCTTACTCTTAGTGATCGACATCCTACTTACCACGAAACTTCATCTGATCAAGTACACTGCCCGTTAAAGTGTTGTTTTAGGTAAAGTCGGCAAAATATAAATCTAAAACTTTAAAGCATAAATAACACCTACACGACAACACAATCAAGTTTTTGGCGCCGTTGCCGGGGAGTGAAATTTTAATCTTAACTTTTATTTAATATTTTGGTTTTTAACATTAGATTAACTTAACCCCTAGGATTAGTGTAATTTAGGTTCTGTTTCTTTTTTTTCCTGCTTGGGTCCAGTTCCTGTTTACAAAAGAATGAGTTGTTTGTAATAAGAAAAACTTGTAAAATAGTGTTTCTTTTATTGCTTAATAAATCTTTTTAATAAGAACAAATGACTTTTTTACCCTCTTCTTCTATATCTGTGACATACCACTTTGTAGAAAATCCCAAATCAATTAAACCCCCCAAACCAATTAATAACCCAAATTTATCTTCCACGACATACCAGTTTATAAAAAACATAAAAGTCAATTTAAAAGCTAAAATCTATCTTCGTCGACATGAAGGTGACGGAGGAAAAGATATATGGTCCTTAGATCTACAATATGGGTGCGGTGGTGGTGGTCTGTTTTAAGGTTAAGAGAGCAGTGGTTGTTGAAAGTGACAACGGTGGAGACTGTGTGAGGGGTCATGATTGGTGGTGCGATGGTTATGGTTTGTCTGGTGAGGCGGTGATTATTGGTGCAGAGCAAAGCATTGGTAATGGAAGAAGAAGAAGAAATAGAAAAATGTGGGGCGTGAGGTTTTTGGGAAGAAGAAATGAAAAAATTGTATTGAATTAGTCAAAAAAATGTGGGGCGTGAGGTTTTTAGAGAAATGGAAGAAGAAATGAAAAAATTGTAACTCATGAAGAAGATAAGAAAAAGTGAGGAAATTATATTGGGGGTAGGATTGTCATGTTGGCTGTGATTATTGTCCTAGATGGAAAAGGGTGAAGTTTTTGGGCCTTTTCACATTAAGGAAATATGTTTGCAATAAGCTAAAAAGAAACATAAAAGTTTCCTGTGTGTAAAAGTATTTGTTAGTATACAGGACATTAAGCAAAAAAGAAACATGACCTTAGATTAATTAGTGCAATTTAGATTAATTAATGTAATTTAGATTAGTGTAAAGTTTTGTTAAAATATGTATATTTGTTTTTAATTGTTTACTTGCTTTATTTGTGTGTTTGATTTGTTTGTTTTAATTATTTTTAATACATTGTTCTAGTCGATAACTTGATATGGCGTATTCCCTCTAATTGGATACGACGTATCTAACTTTCTTATCCAATACAGCATATTCTTTCAACTGACTGATATGGCGTATTCAAGTCAATTGGATATGGCGTATCGATCACCTAATATATCAACAAAGACATATTCTTCATATTTGAAATCCTTGCTTAGTTTTCTGTATTACCTTTCTTCCGAGCAAATCCTGATGTTAGAGGGAGTAGATTGAAGAAGTAATGGCAAAAATTAAGGCGGAGACAACTATGGATAGATTCGTAACTAAAGATCGAGCCGATTCTATTTCTAGGTGAGTACAAGTATTATGTTAATGGTAAAAATGCTTATGAACTTAAAGGAAAATTCCTAGATGATTTGCTTAGTAATGCCTTCAGTGGAACTAATAGAGAAGACGCGGTCGAACATATCGAATACTTCCTTAAAATTGTTGACCCTAATAACTTGCCGAATGTGAATTATGAACGAATTAGATTTGCTATTTTCCCAATCTCATTAGTTGAATAAGCAGGCAAATAGTTTGAAGAATTTAAAGGTTCAATTGCTACTTGGGTGAATTTGACTGAAATTTTTTTTGGAACATATTACCCGCCTTCTCGTATTGGTCGAATTACGGTGACTAAAGCAATAAGGGATCCAAACAATTCTATGTTTGAAAAATGGTTGGCTTAGAAATTTGCTAACCATATGATGATGGTTCCATTCACCAAGAAAGTCTTATGGGATTTTTGTAAAAAGAGCGATGATCAAGAAGGAGTTGTTGATGAGGGATTTTCTGATGTTGAGGAAGCTAATAATGATGATGAACAAGAAACCGTTGAAATCTTTAGAATTGAAACAAACTTGTTTGACTACGAAACTTTGTTGTGCACAAAATTCAAGGAGTTCAATTTTCTTGTTAAAGTTGATCCGGAATTATTTACACATGATGTTGAAAGAACAAGACTTATGAAGAGTATGAGAACGAATTGAATGATGAACTTGAAGAGCCATGGTCCAAAGATGGAATACCATATGAAATTTGTGATCATATTTGTGAACCTTTCCATTTCAAAAATAGGAAAGCTAAATGACCCACTTGCAATTCAAATGAAGATGGATTATATAACAATGAGAATGTTACCTGGGAATGGTCAGTTGGTTACTGGAATATTTTCAAGACTATGAATGGTACAATGAGTTAGCAGACGGAAATTTAAAAGAAGAAGCCCTTAAGCAAAAAGCCATTTATGAAAGATTATGGCGTGATGCAAGTCAAAGTGTAATAAATTTTTGCGCATGGTTAAAGAGGTCTTTCAGAAGTTTCCATGAATACCTTTATGATTATTGTAAAGCTTCAGATTGTGTATGTTGAAAATAAATGATCATGATAGATATATTATCTCTTTTTTTAATCGGAGGGTTCACATTCGATGGATACTTACGCAATTTCTTTAACTACCTTATGATAACTCATCTTGATATTAATAGTTTATTCGGTATAAACAATAATTACAGCAACGTTAAGTTTATGTTTAGGAGGAAGAACGTAATGAAAGATGCAATTTTTTCAATAATACTGCTCATAAAAGATTAGAAGATTTGAGATGATCAAGTATTCATTTGGACAAGATGAAGAGGTTGTTGACTATAACAGGATTGTGAATAAGATGATTGACAGTCCTTTAAAGATGCTGTAGGGCTTCTCCAATATAAAATTTTTTTATAGAATAGACGTAGGAGGGTGGTGAAAGAGCGAGTTGAAGGATGATGAGTTTTAGTCTAAATTAAGACTAGCTGAAAGAAAAGTGCTTCCAGAGTGTCACACATTGTCTGTTTTTTATTTGTATTTTTTAACGAGGCTGTCGTCCAGCATCAATACAGTGTATCACCACTCAAATATCATACGGCATATTGAATGTCCGGATTGTTATCAGTCTTTATTTTCCTTTCATTTAAATTTTATTGTCAGTTATGTCTATACGGTGTATTCATTATATGATAGAGCGTATTCAGCAGAACTGACTCGTATAGATACTTTATACAGGTTTCTCTATACGGCGTATCCAGGTTTTTTGAATACATCGTATCGACTTCCTGTACAGTTTATTTTTTATTATTTTTTAACGTAGGATACCCGAGATAGGATTTTGCATGTATTTCTTGTATTTTGCACAGACCTTGCATGAAAAGAAATCAAAACAAGTTGGTGGAGTTTCTATCAGTTTGAATACCTATGGGTGTTGTAGTCATACTGGTATCCGACGCATTTTACAAACACCTTTTCTTGACTCGTAAACCCAACTTAAAGAATTTACCAAGCAAATATCAGGGGAGTTCTTGTTTATTTCTTTTTATTCTCGTTTTTAATGTTTTATCTATACAACGAGGACGTTGTATAATTTAAGTGAGTGGATGGGAATTAGAACGTTACTTGTTCTATTTTTCACATTAAAATGCTTAAATTATGCTTAAATGTAAAAAAAAATTCAAGCATACTTTTGTGAAATTACTAGTTACATAACCTGCATCAAAACCATTATTAGATTTTGTAAAGGGATTCAGCCTTATTCGTTTCTAAATATTTACCCAAATTCCACAAAATATGAGTGTGCCGGGGATGTTGTAGACTTTAAAACCTGGCTTGGTATATCTATCTAGGACCATAATAATGAGTACTATGGATTTAGATGGAGTAACTTGTTTAAATTGGTAAATTTTTAGGATTACACTCAAAAAGCCTATATATGTTGTTTTATTAACTAACTACACTGGTTAGTTAACCCCCATATAAACCCTTTGTTTACTCTCATTTTAAGAGTAAGATACCTCTAGAAAAACTAGTAGAGCCAATCTTTTAGGATAAACACCAACTATTTGTTTCATTACACCTTTACACCTTAGCCTACCCTGTTAGATTAAGTCCATTTATCAGTTGCTAGTTGCTTAAAGTGTAAAGTATGTATTTCCTGTGTCTTGTGTCATTTTGTATCTCTGGTATGGTTGGAAAATTTGCACATTGCAAATGGGAATGTAAAAAGTAGTCAAAACTCATGTATTTTTACTATCATCACAACGATTGGTATGTTTGAAGAATCAAGAATTATCGAAGAAATTATCCGAAGTTATTATGATTGTGAAGATGGTGAAATTACACCGAGATTCGTAGTATTGTATCATAAAAACCAAATAAAAATTAGAAAATTGCAACAAAAAGAGAGAAGGAAAGTCTGAAGATAGTCGGTTCGTTTAATCTTAAACCGATGATACTATTTGATGGATCGATTATTTGTTGATAGATGGTTATAAATCGACGATGTAAAGTTTTGTATAAAGTGGTAGATATCGCCACTTGTTTTTGTAAAAGTATGTATAGTATGGGATGATTGGGAGTTGACCGTTACGAGAACGTCAACTAAGGTTGTTGATCTATAATCAGGACGTGTGTGTAAATATTTCTGAGTCTTTATCATGGTAACGGTCGGGAAAGTATCTAGCAACTTGTACCTTATTTTTTTGGACTTAATCTATTTGTTTTGTAAATTTTTATTTAACAATAATTATTTCCCTTTCCTAGTTACTAACCCTTAGGTTTTAGTTGAATGAGGATGCGAGAAATCACATGTGTCTATTCCGTCGTTACGGCCATGTATGTGTGGTTTTGTCCGCCTTGTTGGTTTATTACTTTTTGGTGAAGATTAGAAGATTCATACCCTATATCACTACTAGTCTTATTCTTTAGCTTATTCGAGTTAAGGTTTAAATGTAGTCATATGTGTCTATCCCATCATTATGGGTATGTATGTATGGTCTTTGTCACCTTTTCTAGAATATTGGTATTGGTAGAGATTAACAATAGTGATCAAACCCTTATAAGCCTTATAAATAAAAACCCAATTTACCTTTATAAACTTGTTACTCCTTAGCTCAGTGATGGAGATGTGTATCCTTGCCAAGCTTATGATAGAATACTCATCACAACCGAGAAATTGAGCGAATTAGTTACATCTTATTACATAGATTAGTCGAGTGTTTTGAGTGTTTTCATCTTCCTATTTCGTGAGGTGTTTGGTTGTGTACTAGTAATTAATCAAATAAATGCTTAACGAAAAAATCCTTAGGGATACATTTTCATAAATTTCTAAAGGCTACTTGAGGACAAGTAGGATTCATGTGGGGAGGATATTTGATGACATCAAATAACGTCACTTTTATAGCATCATTTATCCCATGTAAATAACCCATTTTGTATAATTATTGCAAGAATTGTTACTTAATCGTTTATATTTGAGATTTGCAGTAATTATGGAGTACTTGGTTAAGATTAGCAAAAAGGCACGCATTCTGGAGCTTAAACAAAGACATTTGAAGATTACTGTTCTGACATCCTGATGTGTTATAAAAGCTTTAAATTTTTAATTTTAGTTTTATCCGATTTCCAACTAACACACGGGTAAAGTATAAACCCCATTAAGAGTATAGGTTTAGGGTAAGACCAGGTCGTTCCACGAGACTGGTTATTCTTAGAAATGGTCGATTATATTACGAAAGGGTTATCTAATAGATTGTCATGATCTAAAGATAATGATTCGAATTCAAGATATAAAATGATGTTTGCTTAGGGATGAGAACAAATAAAGATAAACTTGGATGGATAATGGGTTCAAGATATAGAGTATACTCGATTAAAGAAATGGTTAGATTACTAAAATGATTGTCTATTTATTATAATCAAAAATCCTTTCGACCTTTACTTTTGATTACAAAAATGCTTTGAGTATAACTCATGTTTGGAAAATAGGAATATGGACTTTCTTAACCAAGTTCGTTAGACATGAGGTTAAGCGTTAAACCTTTTTATCCTCGGTTAATGATCATTTAATTAGCCAATCCTCACAAGGATAAAATCTAGTTGTCAAAGACAAACAACATGGAAACCAAACATATAGCCGGAGTCTTTCGACCTATATCCGGACTAGTATAATGATCAAATGATGATTAAAAGATCTGAGTGTAAAAACATCAAGTTCATATCAATAATTTTCCAAATTCATTAGTTTATCCAAGTTAGATCCATAATTTCCTCATAATCCTCAAACAAACATGTTAAACTACTCCATATTAATAGAATCAAAACACATAATAATCATGATCAATTCAAAATTCATAATATAAAAGTAGGGAAACATGTTTATACCAAATTCAATAGCAAATAGTTCACTACTTACAAGAATCCTTCTTCGAACGGATATTATAACAACTTGTAAATTCAACTATAACGACTATAACAACTCTTTAACACAACTTCTGAGATCAAATAGTATCTTCCTTCGATTATAACCCGGAATATGATGAAGAAGAAGGTGATTCTTCAACAATTCCACTAGAACTTCCTCATAACTATTCTAGATCTAAGATTAAGTGAATTGAGATTGAGAAGTGTTGAATTGGATTATTTTAGCCCTGAATTTCAAGCTCTATTTATACACAAACTTTAGGCTTCAGTTGGGAAAAGTGGCAATCCAAAGGTTGCCCAATAATGGCAATCATATTGATTTTTGAGTAATTGTAGGAGAAGTGCGCCGCATTTAGAAAATTATGCGCCACACTTGGTGTATCATTAAATTGCATTTATCCCGTAATGAAGTACGCCGCACAATAAGAATTGTGCGCCGCACTTTCGCCTCGTTCATTAATTCTTCATTAGATTCTCTTCTAGATTCTTCTTAGAATAACCATTAGTGCATTTAACAGAATATCTTTGCACATTTAGTCCTTTTCTTCATTCTTGGTCCTGAAAAGATTATTGCATAATAAAAAACCAAACCTTGCAATATTTCATGCGTTAACATATATATTTCATGTATTTTCGAGGGACATTTTATGTATATTTGGAGCATTATCAAATCCCCCAATACTTAGCTTATTGTTTGCCCTTAAGCAATCAAAGCGAAAGTATTTTGTTTTAACAAAACAAATTAATGATCACAAGCATAGATAATGTGACAAAGAAACTCATGAATTTTTTATAGGTAAGATTCTTTTCACACTCGCTCAATTTAGTAAAATGGATAGTAAACGAAAGTCACTCATACGTGCAGTCATGAAATGTTCAAATTACCATAGGCTTGTACAAAAAACTAAATTTTACCGACATGGCGTAAGCACCAAACATAAACATCAAAAGAGGTAATTTATTTAGTGATATTTTTTATTATTTGTTGAAAAAGGTTTGTAATAAAATCATAATTCATCTTATCCGTAATGTCACCAACTATTCCTTCACATCATAACCTTTTTATATATGTTAATTCATCGACTTCACTTGAGTTGGGGGAACTTGCTTTCCCCCCATACTTAGGATAAGCATACTACTTCAACAAACTTAGAAGTTTGCAACCTTCGCACTTCATCTTAACAGTAATACCAACATTTACGTTCTTCAATTCGTACAGATAAAATTTAAGATAATTTTATTGAAAATCTTTTTGAACAAAATTATTTTTTACTTATATTTATATTTTTATCGCCTCTTAATCAATAAAATGTTTATAACACGTGAATGCGTTCCTACTGCGGTCTCATAAAGATTTCAAGCACAAGTTCTAGAATTAACAAATCACCAGCACACTCACATAATTTTAAATCGATATCAATGCTCCAGAAAAGGTGACAAAACTACACATACACAGCCGTACTGATGGATGAGATATTTGCAATTGCTCACTCCTTAACTCGAGAAAGCTAAAGATAAAAATCATCTTAGGTATCAAAGATGGATACCTGAATTCTTAAGATCTAATCCTCACAATTTTTTGGGGTGGTATAAATATGCTAGTAATGTTATCATTCCAGAGTCAGATTGCTTATACGTGATCATAAAATGTTATTTTGTTTTCAAAAGATTTTCTTTTAACTTGTTTTTTTAAACTTTTCTAGTTTATCTCCCCACCATACTTAATATGAGCATTGTCCTCAATGTGAAAATATTATAGAAAAAGATAAAATGGGAAAGTGAAATAATACTTCTCAATTGTGATTGATATTCTGAATCTTTGGTTCACGTCATTTTGTCTTACGTCCTTCTCTTTTTATTTTTCCTGTTACAAATATAAACATTGCATAGCACACATATAATAATAATAATAATAATATTCCTAATTAATTAATAATATAAAGTACGATAATATTATTTTAATGCCAATAGAGGCATTTTACACACCATAATAATAATAATAATGTTTAGAGAATTTGTTTTTGAAACACACGTGACCCAAAACATGCGGTCACATAACCAACTTGTGTCATCATGACACTACTTATCATCATTCTATTGCTTCTTCTTCTTTAGTATAACAACCTTTATAATCAGGCTTCTAGTTAACTTGTTTTAATGGTACAAGTAACGAACCAAGGAAACTAACTGCCTTTTTCAAACACTAATCTTCCGAAATGGGTTAGTTACTATTTGTAGTAGCCATCGTTCATTCTTCTTCAATGATTTCTCTTTTAGATTCTTCATATACACCCGATTATTGCATTTAACTAGAATTTCTTTGCATGTTTAATCATTTTCTTCATTTTTCCAAGAACCGATAATGCACAATAAAAAACTCAAACTTTGCAATATTTCAAGCGTTACATATATATATTTTACGTATTTTTTTTTATTTTTTTTTATCAAGATTATTTTTTGAAGTATAATGGAGCTTTATCAAATCCCCTTATACTAAGCTTATCTGCTTGCCCTAAGCATTCAAGAGAAAGTATATTTCGTTTAATAAACACAATTAATGATCACAAGCATAGATAAGACGCGACAAAAGCAACTCAGAATTTTTTTTATTGATAAGATTCTTTCACACTCGCTCATTTAGTCCAAAGGATAGTAAAAACGAAGTCACTCGAAACGCGCAGTCATGAAATGTACAATTACCAAGCTTGTACAAGAAACTAAACTCACCGTACATGCTTAAGCACCAAACAAAACATCAAAAGGATAATTTTTGTGCTATTATATATTATTTATTGAAAAAGGTTTTTAATAAAATTATAATCATCTTATCGTAATGTTAACCAACATTTCTTTCACATCATATTTTTTCTTTTCTTCTCTCTCCTTTTTTTCACTTGGTGTTGGGAAAACTTGTTACCCCCATACTTAGGATAAGCAACACTACTTCAACAACTAGAAGTATGCAACCTTCACAAAACTTCATTTTACATAATACCAACATTTTACATTCTTCAATACATACGAAAAAAATTCATAAGATAATATTATTAAAAATATTTTTTGAACAAAATTATTGTTTTACTTAAATTTATATTTTACCACTCTTAATCATAAAATATTTAACAACGTGAAACGTGTTCCTACTGCGTCTCATAAAGAATTTCAAGTACAATTCTATAATTAGCAAATCACCGGCACACACATATAATTTAAAATCGATATCAATGCACAGAAAAGTAAAAAAACTACGACATACACAACCCCAATGACATGAGATATTATGAAAATGGCTCACAAAATTTAATCTTTAACTCGAGACAGCTAAAGAAAAAATCATCATAGGTATCAAAGATGGATACCTGAATTCTTAAAATCTAATTCCTCACTTTTTTTCTTTTGGTGTAAATAAAATAGCCTAGTAATGTTATCAATCTAGAGTCAGATTACTTAAATGTGATCATAAAATGTTATTTTTCAAAAGATTTTCTTGTAACTTTTCTAGTTTATCTCCCCCCTCCAATGCTTAAATTGAGCATTGTCCTCAATGTGAAAATATTATATGTATGAAAGATAAAATGGGAAAGTGAAATAATACTTCTTAATTATGATTGATATTCTAAATCTTTGCTCGCTCGACTTTGTCTTACGGCCTTCTTTTTTTCCTGTTACAAATATAAGCACTGCATAGCACACATATAATAATAATAATAGTAATATTCCTAATTAATTAATAATAGAAAGTATGATAATATTGTTTTAAATTCCAATCACGGCATTATTGTGTGAGATATTCCTTTTGATATATATGTTCCAAGGTTAGAATTAGTTGCGAAAGGAGCCTAATGGTTTCCTCTCGGGGACTTGAAGGAATCTACGACTACAGACCTTTTACTATTTACCTTGTCTCCAAGTAAAGACTGCATTTTAGATGTGACGTGTAATACATCTCCCTTTGCTGTATGTGGGCGACTTCATGGCTCATGGGGTAGCCCTTGCACAATTCTGGAGAAGAAAAAGAAGAAGTATGGGTCCGAATGTGAGAAAATGGATTACAAGTTCATACCATTTGCTTTTTCTACTTTGGAGAATACGATACAAGCTGCTTTGGGACACACTTCACGTATTAAAGTCTATTTCTATAAGTCAACCAAATATATGCTAAGAGTGTGTATTTATCTTTCATAAGTGTTTTTTGTATTCAGAAAGATGGGAGCTCAACTTGTGTCAGACTCCCATCAACTTTATGTAAGAAAAAAATATATAAAAAAAATAATAAAATATAATATTAATAATAATATAAAAAATTAATAAAAAAAATAAAAATTTTAAAACAAATAATGGCTAAAAATGTTATTTATATTTTTAGACCTCCAATGTTTTGATAATAACAAAATGGTGAAAACGTATACGATAAAATCAAACGTTTTATAAATTACTAATCATAAAATTTCTAGTCTCAGATTAATCACATAGGAATAGGATAAACAAATCATTAAACATGATTAGGATCAAGAAAATATTTTCCTTAAACCTATACATTTTCTTACAAATTGTTTTATAAAAATATAAAAACAACAATATTTATTCATTAAAAGAAATTTTTATTAAAAACATAAAATTAAAATCAAATTTTCCCCCCAAAATAAAGTTCTAGAACAATACAACCTCATCACAAAAGACCTAAAAAGTGAGCGGAGTCTATGCGCCGCCCGTTATTAGGCCTGGCTGCCCCCTTATATATAAGGGACCGCCACCAGCAAAGATCATTGTTTGTCCCCTATAAATACCGGGCCACCCCATCTGAAAAACAGAACCTCTTGCCACGAATTTTCTCAGATCCATTTTTCTCTCTTCTTCCTTTCTTTCTAAACACACTTAAAGATCCTAACATACATTTATTGTTTCAAGTGATTATTCTTTCTTCCTCCTTTCTTCTTCTTCTTCTAATCAAGTGCAAGAGAAGAACAATCGTATTCTTCTATATACGAATTGTTATCAAATGATCTATCTCTTCCTCCTCAAGATTACAAATCTTCATTACATATATTTTAGGTATTGTTGTGTAATTGATTGTGTGTAGATCCAATCTGTGTAAATTAATGAATTGGTTGATTTGATTGTGTGTCAATCCAGGGTAATATATCTTATGATTGTGTAAAGACTTAGTGAAGTCGTAGATGGTCTAGGCTAAGATTATGACTCTACATCTATCTAGTGACAGGGAAAATAAAGTAAGCGACTGTAAACGGTTTTTCTCCGCCTAAAGGAGCTTGTGACATAGTGAAATCTCGAGTTGAGTACTCGGGGAGTGAGATTAACGAAGAGTCTTCGTGCCAACCACTTATAATCCTTGGTGTTCATGTTTTTGATCTTTATTTCCTTATCTCTTTATATTATTAGGTCCATTTAGTTGTCATTACAATAATATTTTTGTTTGATTCATATTGTTGATTGATTGACATATAACTCGATCAACCATTTTATAAACAAAGAATATAAACGATTAATTAACCTGTAAACTATTCAACCCCCCCCCCCTTCTAGTTTCCATAATAATAATAATAATGTTTTAAAGTAAATTGTTTTTGAAACACACGTGACCCAAAACATGCGGTCACATAACCAACTTGTGTCATCTCGACACTACTCATCATCATCTTGTTGTTGTTGATCTGATAGAGTAGTGATACGTGGGGGCGTAGGTGTGGGTACTGCTGATAATACTAATCATAATGCAGCTGAGCATAACCAGGTGGGTTGTAGGCTCCTTGCAGTGTTACACTGTAAACCCCAACATATGCTCAAATACTCCCTAGTACCTGTCCCAGTGATATGACTGCCTATACTTCATCCTCTCAATAGCCTCAATGACTAATCTACCATTCCTACCCATCCTAACATACAAAAAAAAATCCTGATATATGCTCTTCAGTCCAAGGAACGACCAACTACTCGATACACCCGCTATGTATCCTCAGAATAAGCTTACTCCTTGGATCGATCAAATCTCTAACGTAGTCGTATCTAAAATTCAATAAAAATCGGAGCACTTAACACTTCCTATCACCTCATCAGACAACACCCTATGATTTCTATCAATTTGTTTGAGATAAACTATCCCCAACAAATTTAACTTTTCTTTTTGAGTAAAGTCTCATTTTCTCTTAATCTACTTTGCAATCAACCAATCCACATTCGCATACCCATTTTGGTTTCTAGGATCAAACATACTCAAGAGCCATAAATCATTTTTCTAAACCTTATCATACCTAGTCGTCCTTTGACACAAACCATAAGTGATCATCTTGTGAATCACCCTAAAAATTAGGCTCCTGATAGTAGAAGTGTGACTCCTTGATAAACCAAGGTTTTCCTCTCGTCTAATGCTTAACCAATACCCCTGAGCATTAAAATGCTTATCACTACGCAAACCTCCTTTAAAGTAAACATTAAACCATCCTCTTCAAGCTCATCAGCATGATACATCCTCAACCTATGAGCAAACTCCAACAAAGTCAATTCTGAGCGACGTCCACTAAGACCACCAAGTCTAAACTTGATGATCTTCTTGGTTTGCAATTCAACGTCAGCATAAACTTCATCAAATTCATAAGTTGAGTAAAACGTTGTCAAAGATACTGCATAAAATTGGTTCAATATGATATTCAAAGCTCTAATTCACTTCACACTAGAATTAATAACTCTCATTGTTCAACTTTAACGAAACCTAATCCTCAGCAGAACATCAATTTCTCCAATCACAACCATTCTATTTAACAACATCCAATTCACACACAAAAAAAAAACTGCCCCCCGGGAAAAGTAATATGTCTATGAGTAATTAGTTAACTAGTGTTGTAAACCTAGACTTCACATCTCTGTTTACCACCCCCCAAAACACCACCCGACCCCCGCATCCTTCTCATAAGCACGAACACATTATGAATTTAAGGACAATACCTCTTCCCAACACGGTATTCCAGTGTCTAAAGCGTTGGATCTTGAGATACTGGCACATCTCAGTATACCCATAGACTACCAAGGTCTAAAAACAATCAACAATAAAGTGGTATATTATGACATAGAAAATGATTAGGCATAAATGGTACAGTTTTTTGATGGTTTTTAAAAATTCCCTTGTGACTTTCTAAGTAAAAAGTGCGCGCACTTCCCTAAAGTGCGACTACATGCTGGAAAATGCAAAAGTGCGGCGTTTTTGTACAAAACCGCAAGTTTCTAGTCTATTTGAAATTTAATATGATTTTATAAACAATTTATCTTTAAATGGTAAATTCATAATATGAACAATGTTTTTAGATTTAACAATATCAAGCATGCATGTGATAGATAACTCCTAAATATCATAATTCAAGGGGTCAATTGTTCATAAGAAACATGGATTTGATTTTCCCTAATTTAACTATACTTAACCCTAATGAACAAGAAATTTAAAAAAATCAATAATAAACAAGTTAAAGGATGATATAAACATACCCAAGGCGTGATTAAAAACTTGGTAGATTGATCTTTTTGAAAAATTCTGTTTTGTGAGAACTCGGGTCTTGTTTATGTTGAGTTTTTTTATAATATTAGAATCGTGTTTAGTAAGTTAATATATAAAAAACCGCTATAAAGTGCAGCGCACTTCCTTAAAGTGCAACGCACTTCCCTAAAATGCGGCGTACTTTTCCTTTTTTTATAATTTATATAATATACAAACTTACTTTACACACTTTATAATTTAAACATAATTTCAATCCATCATATTAACTTAATATTTATCGGACTAATGTCCGTACAACAAATCTAATTCCTTATAGATTTATATAAATGATTTTATTTAAGACTCAACAAAGAAAGTAAAAATAGTTATAGGAGTAAATAGATTCCTTCCTTTACTCCAACTTGGTCCAACTCTTTACTCCATAAACCAATTGGGTGACATGATGTCGCTCAACTTATGGTACTTCGATAACTTCATGTTTGTTTTCTTGGTTGTGAACCCTTGCAAATAAATGTTTCCATACGTATCAGTTAACCTTATCTTATTACGAGGGCCATATTTAGTCCTGTGTGCTTCTTCTTCATTAGTAAAACAACCCGTATAATCAGCTTCCAGTTAACAACATATAAAGGTAACCTCGTAATGAACCAAGAAACGAACTGCCTCTTCCAAACACTAATAATCATCCAAAATTGGTTAGATACTGTTGTATAGCATAACCGATCACACAGCTGTGATCGATACCTGCTCAAGTATGTGCATGTTTTTGTCCATATATATTGTGCTCCAAACTTATATTCCTTTTAATAACTCATATACTCCCTCATCAACTCGCTAACCACTTTTCTGCATTTCTCAAACATCGGATTCTTGCGGCAAACTTAAGGTTTTGTGACAAAATCCATCAAAAAAAAAATCAAAAGTCGAGAAATTCTATAGAGGAGTATTGACCATGCCACCAATCGTACACAGGAATCCCTGACCAACCACTATTGGTGCATCACGGTCGATTGGTATATCCAAGATTAGAAACTTAGCAATCAAGGTAGTGACCCCCACCTGACAAAGAATATTTGTGAGTATCCCCGTAGCTTTTGCCTGAGTTTGAATTTAACATCTTTGATTCCTCTATCAACCTTCTTTATTTCCTCTCTCCCTAACTGCTTATAAATCCGGTAAGGCATGGTATTGATATCCGACCCAGTCAGCCAAGCATTTCGTTAACTTCCCTCCAACTGATGGAAATATAATGCACCAGTATCACTTTTTCTTTCAACCCTAACCTTTTAATCCTTTGTACTAGCATCCTTCATCATCTTTCACAATCTTTCCATCTAACTCCACCTTGTCTTTCTAAATTTCATTGAGAAGCTTTCTTGCATTTGTCATGATAATCCATTATCTTGAACACAGGCTTATTGCTATCCTCTAATAAAGCAACTTTGGCTTATTCTGATTGCCCATTGCATCTTTTTACTTCTTCTGATTATAAATAACCACCTAGCTAATGAGATGTCCCAATATCTTGATAGAAAAAGATAAGATTTTCCATTCTCACTTTTGTTACGAACTACTCTTCCCTATTATTGCTACAAATATGAAATTCTTCTCACCTAACATGTACATCGTCTAATTTTTAAATCTATAAGTGGCCCAATCATCCCATAAAAACACTCCCCCTTTCTTCTTCTTCAATATCTTCCAAAAATGGATCAATATCAGGGTATATTAGTTCCAGCCCCGAAATCAGTAATTGATTTGGTCATACGTAGGAATGTTCTTCTAAGAATTACTCCAGGTTCAACATCATCTTCTTCTGGGTTGATAATGAACTTCACAAAATAGATTTCACCTCTTAGTGCGACAATGAGTTCTTTCTTTACCACTTTGTTCCTCTTTTCACCTCATGTTCCAGGCAAAATTTTACTGCATATTTGTTCGAGATCATGTTCTCCTCTACTTCAAGATTAATCTCCCCATCATAAGCTTCCATCCCATTGACAAAACAAGGAGCCACGAATCTATCACTAACTTCTTCGGTATCCATCTGGTGAAAAACCATAGCTTTCATTTCCTTCTTTTGTCCACTGTTAGCAGTGTCCTGAAATTCTGGAGAATTCTAGTCTCCAAATCCTTCAACCTTGTCACTCAAAATTTCAACAATGTTTTCTTCTAAGCAAATTTTTCCAAGACTCGAATTGGGATCCATAACTCTTATAAAATAAGACAACATTAAAACAACCATTAGTGGGTTAGTTAAAACAAATAATAATACCTTTTTACATTTACATATTATCAACAAACATATAGCATTTTTAAATTCAAGCAATTTTCGTTCAGAAACGAAGAAACAAGCATTATGTTTGGTTTTAGGCAGGAAAGTGCGGCGCACTTTATAAAAAGTGTGGCGTACTTTCTGAGTTTTAAGACTTTTAAAATTTTTAATTTTAGTATTTTTATGTTTCTTATTTTTATTATTTCTTAAATATCTATTAAACATGGCAACTATCAGGTTTTAAAACAAATTTATCATTATATAAAATTCTTTTGAAATTTTGAAATTTTCATATTTATATTTATAGTGTAGTAAGTCAAAGTAAAATAAACAACACTTAGCAAATAAGAGACATGTGTAGGCATTTAGAATTTTAAACAAGCAAGCTATCAAATAGTTCTTTTTTATTTTTCTCATTTTAATGTGCAAGATGCTATAATATAAGATGTTGACAATTATGAACACAAGGAATAAATTCTACATCTTCAAATGGTCAATTACAGTTTATGGGTTTGGGGTTTTTGGTTTTTATGTTCTTTTTCTTTGAAAAACTAGTTCTGTTTGTAAAAGGGGCAAGAGGTGTAGCGTACTTGGTAAAAGTACGCCGTGCTTCTGTAATTTGCAGAAAAACCAGCGCACAATGGTTAAGTGCGGCGCATTTTCTGTGAAAAATTGGTTCAGTTTGCCAGAAAACTGTATGGCAATTTTGAAAATTTTAGTTTGTCATTTAATAACGACTAATTCAAGAATGATATCAATCCCCGGCAGCGGCGCCAAAAACTTTGATGTTTTATCCGATTTCCAACTAACACACGCGTAATGTATAAACCCCCATTTATAGTATAGGTTTAGGTTAAGACCAGGTCGTTCCACATGATTGGTTATTCTTAGAAAGGGTTAATTATATTACGAAAGGGTTATCTAATAGACTGTCATAATTTAAAGATAATAATTCGAATTCAAGATATAAAATGATATTTGCTTAGGGGATGAGAACAAATAAAGATAAACTTGGATGGATAATGGGTTCAAGAATTAAAGTATAATCGATTAAAGAAATGGTTAGTTTACAAAAATGATTGTCTATTTATTATAATCAAAAATCCTTTCAGCCTTTACTTTTATTTACAAAAATTCTTTGAGTACGATTCATGTTTGGAAAATAGGAATATGGACTTTCTTAACCAAGTTCGTTACACATGAGGTTAAGCGTTAAACCTTTTTATCCTCGGTTAATGATCATTTTATTAGCCAATCCTCACAAGGCTAAAATGTAGTAGTCAAAGACAAACAATTTGGAAACCAAACATATAGCCAGAGTCTTTCGACCTATATCCGGACTAGTATGATGATCATATGATGATTAAAAGATCTGAGTGTAAAAACATCAAGTTCATATCAATACTTTTCTAAATTCATTAGTTTATCCAAGTTAGATCCATAGTTTCCTCATAATCCCCAAACAAACATGTTAAACTACTCCATATTCATAAAATCAAAACACATAATAAACATGATCAATTCAGAATTAATAATACAAAAGTAGGGAAACATGTTTATACAAAATTCAATAGTAAATAGTTCACTGCTTACAAGAATCCTCATTTGAGCGGATATTATGACAACTTGTAAATTCAACTATAATGACTATAACAACTCTTTAACACAACTTCTGAGATCAAATAGTTTCTTCCTTCGATTATAACCTGGAATGTGATGAAGAACAAGGTGGTTCTTCAACAATTCCACTAGAACTTCTTCCTAACTATTCTAGATCTAAGATTAAGTTAATTGAGATTAAGATTGAGAAGTGTTGAATTGGATTATTTTACCCCTGAATTTCAAGCTCTATTTATACACAAACTTGAGGCTTCAGTTGGGAAAAGTGGCAATCCAAAGGTTTCCTAATAATGGCAATCATAATGATTTTTAAGTAACTATAGGAGAAGTGCGTCGCACTTGGAAAATTGTGCGCCGCACTTGGTGTATCATTAAATTGCATTTATCCCGTAATGAAGTACGCCGCATAATAAGAATTGTGCGCCACACTTTAGCCTTGTTCGTTAATTCTTTATTATATTCCCTTTTAGATTCTTCTAATAACGACCATTAGTGCATTTAACAGAATATCTTTGCACGTTTAGTCCTTTTCTTCATTCTTGGTCCTGAAACGATTATTGCACAACAAACAACCAAACTTTGCAATATTTCATGCGTTAACATATATATTTCATGTATTTTTGAGGGATATTTTAGGTATATTTGGAGCGTTATCACATCCTATACGCCGTATCCATCATTGAAGATACAGCGTATCTATGCCTGCACTTCACAAGAAACCATGAAGAATCAAAATCCAATACGCCGTATTTAGAAGAACTCTATACGCCGTATTTAATATAAAGTAATAAAGCATTCAGGAAGATATCAAATGTGGTCCCTACTCCAAGAAACCCTCGATACGCCGTATCCAACTCTTTCGATACGCCGTATCGACCAAATTCCAAACAGTATAAATAGAAAACCTAAAAATGAGTTTTTAGTTTGCTTGATCATATTTTTGATACCTTAACCACAAAAGTCAATTTTCAGAAGACAAGAAGAGCAGAAGAGGTCAAGCAAAGCTACTAATTCTATAGGAAACACTTTGTAATCTCCTATACTCTTGTAATCGTTCGATTTTTGGTATCATTCGTTTAACTCGGTTAGTTTACCTTGCTTGAATTATTACTTTTGTATTGCTTACAATGATTAAGGGCTAATACCCTTGGGTATTAGCCATAATTATGATGATTTGAATGTTTGGTTTGTTTATATTGAATGCTTAATTTATCGTTGATTGCATTTTTATG
>BQNB010098531.1:0-17659 GCA_026074375.1 Tanacetum coccineum
GGTAACTTGGTAACTTTCTTAATTACTCTCGGGATTATATTATTTTATATTATATTTTAGGTATATAAAACCGCAATCAGTGGGTTATTAGTTTGATACGTATCTTAACGAATATCAAAATGGCGCCGCTGCCGGGGAGAGGTGTAGCGATTTTTACGGGGTTGTTTGTGTTCGAGCCTTGAAGATCCTTTCCCCGTGAAAGTTTTCATTTTATTTTATATAAAAATACAAAAATAATTTGTACTTATATTTTTATTTTCTTTTATTTTAATATTGAAAATAACCACGTTGTCAATTGTTAAATCGGCTCACCTTTAGATTAACAAACTATAAGAGAGGTATAAGGAGGGACGATCTTACGAACTTCGACCCGAAAGGAGAAGGTTTTTAAAACCCTTCGCGCTTACCCGCTCCTCCGCTTCTTTATGCGTTTTCTAGATAGCTACCGTGCACCTTTGACTATCGATTACCAAAAATATTTTTCTTTCGTTAATTTCTTTTCCTTATGTATTCTTTTAAAAATCTATAAATATTCTTCTCTATCTTCTTATTCGTTTAATTCTTATTCTCTCTACCCTCTTATCCGATAATTATTCAACATGTCTTGGTTTTTTAGGTGCTCGTGGTGTGGAGGTCCGTTTAACAGTGGAAATTATCGGCATTGTACCAATGTGAGTTTCGGAGATGAGCCCGTCTATGACTCTAATCCAAATTCTTATAATCAAACTCCCGATTTTTCTAACCCACTTCCACACCACAACTACGAGACAGACTCGAGGTCCGACACGGGAGCAGCTTTTCAAGCAGAATTTGCAAAACTTCAGCAGAACTTTGAACGATTTATGGCTCAGCAGAGTTGCTCATACTGTGGTGGTCCTTTTAACGGTGGAAATTATCCAAGTCGTAGCATTGTAGGAGCCGAAAACGAGTTTTTCCATGACCCTAATCCTTTTCCTTACGATAATACACCCGACTTTTATGATCAACCACCACAGCACCATGTCGAGACATACTCGTGCGAGTTATGTGGGAACGATTCTCACTATGGTTATGATTGTCCACCACGGTTCCCGCTTGTCTATGAGCAGGAACCGTGCTACAATCAAAACTTTGGTGATAATTATTATCCACAAAATTCACCGAGTTATCCACAATATCTTTGTTGTGAAAACTGTGGGGGTCCTCATGCGAATTTTCAGTGTCAACCGAGGAATCAAAACTTCTATGAGCCTAATCTTTGCTATAATTCTAACTCTTCCGGTTTTGACCAACCCCCGCAGTATTCCATCGATCATCAGCCTCAAGAAGACCTTAATCAGCAGAGGATGAATGATGATGAATGGATAAATGATGTTATGATTGAGTCAAGGAATGAACTTTTTAAAACTATGCAATCCTTGTTTGGAATGTTTCGAGAGCAGGTGGCTAATCTTAGTACTCATACTCCCGAGCCTTCGCGACGTTTCAATTTTATTTACAATGATGACGAGGAGATTACTATTCCTTTGAATGAAATTATTTCTCAAATTCCCCCGTCTATTGAAATCACACTCGTCTTACCGACTATGGAGCCCGAGGACTCTCTCATCATGGGCGATGAGAATCTTAGTACTATTCCTGAAAAGGAATCGGACAAAGTAATAAAGTCTAGTGTTGGGGACTTTGTTCTAAGCCCAAGTAAGTCCGAGGATACTTCCGAGAGTGATAGTGAGTGTGATTTGCCTTCGTGTGATGATTTTTCTTCCATTGACGTTCCAAGAGGAAATTCTATGACTTTCTCTAATCCTCTATTCGATGCTAATGATGATTTTACCTCTAGTGATGACAAGTCACTTCCTGAGGAGGATGTTCCGGAGGAAAATTTTAAAATTTACTCTTTTTGAATTTGATGACGAGTACATCTCTAGTGACGTAAATCCTCTTTTTAATGAGGTGTTAGAGGACATCGAGAACAAGGACTCTTATGTTTCTAACCTTGATGAGCCGGTTTTGCTTGTCAAACATCTTTCCGATGCTAATGAGGATGAGTGTTTCAACCCAAGAGGCGATATTGATGATATCAATGCTTTTATAGATATTGATGTTTCTACGAATGTTGAGGACGGTTATCATGATTCGGAGGGAGACATTATCTATCTTGAGAGTTTGATTATTAAAGATACTACCCATAATCTCCCTCCTGAAGTATTTTTAGATCATGACCCAAGAAGCTTAAAGGATGAACCTAATAATGATGAATTGGAAGCGTTGTGGTAAAGTTTTCGACCCCGGGATTCATGAGAAAATTATTTCTCCGACATATGTGAGGTTACCCTTTGAGGATCGCCATTATTTTTCCCTCAAATTTGTTATCTGAATCTTTCATCCTTATCTCACTTATTCTATAGATTCTTCTCTTTTTTTCTCCTCCAGGAGTGAAGATACTATTTTTGACCCCGACGTCTCTGCTTATAGTTTCTATTCCTTAGAGCCGGTGGCATATGAAAGCCCGATGAAGATTTTTCCATTCTTCTATTTTTGCCCTAAGGACAAAGGAATTCAGGGAGAGTCAAGCTAGAGACTCGCACAAAAACAAGCGCTTTTCGGGAGGCAAACCGTGTTTCTATCTTGTTTTTCTATTTTCTAATTAGTATGACGATAGGAGGCTCGCCACTTCCTTTCTTATGTTTCATGGCTTGTGTTTTATGTTCAGGATTAGCCGGATTATGAAGACTCTCGTGCTCATGGTTTTGTCCATCATTCACTCGAGCTTCGATCCTTAGCATGCTTATATATGGGAATCCGATATCCTAGATCTTATTGACTAACGTTTATCTATTAGCATAATTAATAAACGGCTTTAGATTTACGTAGGGACCCCGTTATATTAGGATTATGCATTGGTTTTAGTATGGGGGTGGCAGTCTCACATTGAGGACAATGTTTAATTCTAGTATGGGGGGGAGGTATCTATCGATTTGATTTTACTTGCATTTGCTTTGTCTTCACGTAACCCCGTTTTACCACCAAAAATACTAATAATATGTGATTTTAGGCCAAAATTTAAATTATTTCAAAATAAAATAAGTGTTTTGACATGAATTTTTGACTTTCCGATGGTTAGAATAAGAATAAATTTTGACTTGATCGAGCATGTTGAGCTCTAGCTTGCCCCTTAACCTATATAAATTCAAACTTTTGCTAGTCTTTTATACAAGAAGCTTTAAAACGCGAATTTTAGCTTGAAAAAGCCAAGAGTTTGCAAGTTTCCATAATAGACTTTAAATATGCAAAGCTTGTTTTTATTAGACTAAGCATTTGCGGTTCTTTTTAGTAAAGATTTTAAATTTGCGAAGAACGAAAAATGATAGAGTTAAGTATAAGTTAGATGCTAAGCGTGGAGTGGTTGGATCTCTTTAGAGCTTATAGAGGTTAATTGTGGCTTTTTGCTCCCATCAGCTTAATAAATGTTATTTAATTGTTAAATAAATAAAGTTACTTTGGTTTTTACGATTCTTAGTTTAAATCCCTTTGTTAGGTTTATGAAAAAGACTTGGTCACCCCGTGTATTGTCTAGAATAGCATAGCTCGTAGTTTAAACGTAAGCGTATGACTCATGGTATTGGGCCGGGTCTTTTACCCACTTGTAAGCCCATACCATAGCCCATTAGGGCATCTAAACTCTTGTATAAAAGCCTCTTTCCAGCCATGGAAAGAGGTTGGTTGTTCATTTTATCAAACACACACATAAGGTGTAGTTTCTCTTACTAGAACTCACTTTCTCTCTCTACAAATTCGGCCAACCCATAGATCATTGATTGTGTTATGATATCCAATGTATCACAATTGGTATTAGAGCACATGGGATGATTAGCTAGATTGTGTGTGCGTTTTCTTGGTTAGATTAGATCAAAATTTTGGTTTTTAAAGGTTTATGGTCTCATTCTTAACACTCTTTGATTCTCACGTTTGTGGTGTTAAAGTTGGTGTTTTTATAGTTGTTATAGCCTTCTAGGATCAAGTTGTGCAAAAGAAACCAAGCAAACACATTCAAAAGGGTGATTTTTAGGTGTTTTTAGGTGGAAAAAGTCGTATTTTCTTGACTGCGTTTTGTCTCTCAGGCATATTTCTTGACTGCGTTTTGTCTCCTGCGTTTTGTCAGAAAAAGTACATTGCGTTTTGTCTTATTAGGGACTGCGTTTTGACTACTGCGTTTTGTCTACTACGGCTTGTCTCTGCGTTTTGACTATTGCGATTTGTCTCTGCGTTTTGCCTAATTGAAGACCTATATTGCGTTTTGGCTAGGGGAGACTCTGTCCATTTCATTTCTTGACTGCGTTTTGTCTCAAGACTTGACTGAGATTTGTCTAAAGTTCTTCATTGCGTTTTGTCTCCAACTAATTGAGATTTGTCTCCTGCGTTTTGCCTATTGTTGAAGACCATCATTGCGTTTTGGTAGAAAGAAACTCTGGCAAAATTTTCTTCATTACGTTAAACTCACATTAACCACCTATTTCCTACATACAATCATCATCTTACATACATCACTAATCATTGTTCGATCAACTTAATCATTTCACAATCAATTAAGATGGCTAATCTTTCGGAAGACATTCAATGTGCCGGTTCAGATACCCGGCCACCTATGCTTGATAGGACTGACTTTTTATCTTGGCAACAACGAATTCGACTATTTTGTCGAGGAAAAGAGAATGGGGTGAACATCTTGAAGTCAATTGATGAAGGACCATTTCAGATGAGAACATTTCGGGAAACTCTTGCAGAAGGAAATGAAGGTGCCTTACATCTAGGTACAGAATGACCTCGTATCTATTCTGACTTGTCACCTGAAGATAAGGATAAGTACAATGCTGACATTCGAGCAACAAACATCTTACTTCAAGGGTTGCCAAAAGATATCTACTCTCTTATCAATCATTACACTGATGCAAAGGACATATGGGACAATGTGAAGATGCTCTTGGAAGGTTCAGAATTAACAAAAGAAGACCATGAATCACAACTGTATGATGACTTCGAACACTTTTGTCAGCACAAAGGAGAGACTATCTATGATTACTATGTCCGGTTTGTCAAACTCATCAACGACATGCGTAACATCAAGATGACCATTTCCAGAATGCAATTGAACTTCAAGTTTGTTAATAACATGTTTCCAGAATGGGGTAGATTTGTAACCGCCGTGAAACTTAACAGAGGCTTGAGGGACTCCAACTATGATCAACTGTATGCTTATCTAAAGCAGCACGAGGCACATCGGCCCAATGTGAACTAATGAATGTTGGACCGATCACTCAAACACCACAGTTGATCCTCTACGCTTGAATGTCTAATGTGCAACCTCAGCAGTACAATTAACATATCATCACAAATACATCATCCCCCCCCCTGATGTCACTGGTTCGATCCTCTTGAATCTTGCTCGTTCGATCTTTGTTGATGTCACTCGTTCGATCCTTGCAATCTTACACTCGTTCGGTCCTATCTTAGAAAACTCGTTCGGTCCTATAAGAAAGAAACTCGTTCGGTCCAAACAAGTAGAAATCTCGTTCGATCCAAACAAGTAGAAATCTCGTTTTTAACTTCTTTCCGACCGTGTGTTTGTCTTATCCACACACTTAATGACCACGACTAAATCGAACCAACTTTGCTCAACAAAAAAAACAAAACCAAATAACCACAACGTAATAAAAAAAAAACAAAACCCACCCGTGGCGAATGATACCAAATGTCGGTAACCTTTAATCACTTTCACTTCATTATGATGAACAAGAAAATAAGATGAGAGAAAATATGGAAGAAATTTAGAGAGAAGTTAGAGAGAGAAATGTAGAGAGAAGAAAAAGATGGATGATTACTTGCAAAATTACAAATGAGACTTAACAAGAATCAACACCATTTTCCATAGAGGAAAATGGTATATATACCCTACACAACTACATGGGTCGTGCGGGCTTTTACTTGGACCGGGCTCGGGATTGAGTTGGGCTTTAGCCCGATACACATACAATATTAGCTTACATTTATAAGCCCGTTTACCCTTCTAGCCTATTACAACGTATAATTAATTAAGTGACCGAGACCTAATATAATGAACGAACTTCCATTGTTCGACTCAATATTTTGAGGCTAACAGTCTGTTTTCAAATGCAAGTCGTATAGATCGTCCTTTGGTATTTAGACTCAGGCTGTTCAAAACATATGACAGGGGATCGCTTGCGGCTCAGGAATTTTGTAAAAAAGTTCATCGGGACGGTTAGATTCGGGAATGACCACTTTGGTGCTATCATGGGTTATGGAGACTATGTTATTGGTGAAAGTGTGATCTCCAGTGTATACTATATGGAAGGACTAGGACACAATCTGTTTTCTGTTGGACAATTTTATGACTCTGATCTAGAAGTTGCCTTTAGGAAGCATTCTTGCTACGTTCGAGATACAGATGGTGTTGAATTAATTAAAGGTTCTCATGGTTCTAATATGTACACTATCTCGATAGAAGGCATGATGAAGTCCTCTCCGATTTGCTTGTTGTCCAAAGCCTCTAAGAACAAATCATGGTTGTGGCATCGACGTTTAAACCACTTGAACTTCGGTACCATCAATAACCTTGCAAGAAAAGATTTAGTTCGAGGCTTACCTAGATTGAAGTTTAAGAAAGATCATCTCTGCTTTGCGTGTCAACTAGAAAAGAACAAAAAACATACCCACAAACCCAAAACTAAAAATACCAACTTGGAAGTTCTCAATACCCTTCATATGGATTTATGTGGACCGATGCGAGTTCAAACAATTAATGGGAAGAAATACATCTTAGTCATCGTTGATGATTATTTAAGGTTTACTTGGGGTAAGTTTTTGAGATCGAAAGATGAGACCCCAGAGGTTGTCATCAAATTTCTAAAGCAAATACAAGTCGGTCTCAACAAAACTGTTAGAAACATCCGTACCGATAATGGCACAAAATTTGTCAATAAAGATTTGACTGATTATTATGAACGTGTCGGCATCTTTCACCGAAAGACCGTTCTGAGGACTCCACAGCAGAACGACGTTGTCGAAAGACGGAACCGTACTCTTGTTGAGGCTGCTAGGACAATGCTGATATTTTCCAAGGCCCTGATGTTTCTATGGGCAGAAGCTGTAGCTACTGCGTCTTACACCCAAAACTGATCCCTTATTCACACTCATCATTGCAAAACCTCATATGAGCTGGTGCATGACAAGAAGCATGATCTTACCTTTTTTAGAGTCTTTGGTGCTCTTTGTTACCCTATAAATGACAACGAAGATCTTGGAAAATTACAACCAACAGTTAATATTGGAATATTCGTTGGTTATGCACCTAGCAGGAAAGGGTATAGAATCTTCAACAAAAGAACTCGACGTATTATGGAAACTATTCACGTGCAATTCAATGAGCTGACTGAGCAAATGGCTCCTGTGCAACTCAATACAGGACATGCTCCTTCTTTTCTGACGCCTAGACAAATAAGTTCAGGGCTCGTTCCAAATTTGGTTCCTGCAGCACCTTATGTACCCCCACAAATAAAGAACTAGAGATTTTATTCCAACCAATGTTTGATGAATACATGGAACCTCTTCGTGTTGAAAGACCGGTCTCTCCTGCTCCAGCAGTTTCAGTTCCAGTCAATTTAGCTGGTACACCTTCATCTACTACCATTGATCAAGATGCACCTTCTCCAAGTCATTCACCGTCATCTTCGGCATTCCAATCTCTAAGTTTACATAAAGGCGTTGCAGCTGAATCTACTCTTATGGAAGACAATCCCTTCGCTCCTATTGACAATCATCCCTTCATAAACGTATTTGCTCCGGAACCTAGTTCTGAAGCATCCTCATCCGGGGATCTTAGTTCAGCAGAATCTCCTTATGTCTCTCAAACACTTCATCATCTCGGGAAATAGAGCAAAGATCACCCACTGGATAATATTATTGGCAATCCCTCTCGGCCGGTATCCACCAGAAAACAACTGGAAACCGATGCCTTATGGTGCTTGTATAACTCTGTACTATCAAAGGTCGAATCAAAGAACTTCAAATCTGCAATTACTGAAGATTGCTGGTTTCAAGCCATGCAAGATGAGATTTACGAATTTGATCAGCTTTAAGTATGGGAATTAGTACCTCAACCAGATCGTGTCATGATTATTGCTCTCAAGTGGATTTACAAAGTTAAACTTGATGAGTACGATGATGTTCTGAAGAACAAGGCTAGGTTAGTGGCTAAGGGATATCGACAAAAGAAGGGCATTGATTTCGAGGAATCATTTGTACCGGTTGCACGTATTAAGGCTATTCATATCTTCATCGCCAATACCACCAGTAAAAACATGACCATCTATGAAATGGATGTAAAGACAACATTTATGAATGGCGAATTAAAGGAAGAAGTCTATGTTAGTCAACCAGAGGGTTTCGTTGATCCTGATCATCCAACACATGTTTACCGTCTAAAGAAAGCTTTGTACGGTTTAAAGCAAGCCCCTCGGGCATGGTATGATACCTTGTCACGATTTCTTCTGGACAACAATTTTTCCAAAGGTGCAGTTGATCCAACACTATTCAATCGGAAAACAGGCAAACATATTCTTCTTATTCAAATATATGTAGATGATATTATTTTTGCCTCGACCAACCCTAAAGCATGTGAAATATTTTCCTATGAGATAAGTTCTAAATTTCAAATGTCAATGATGGGGAAAATGTCTTTTTTCTTAGGCTTACAAGTTTCTCAAAATCTCGATGGCATTTTCATTGATAAATCAAAATTTGCTCTTGAAATATTAAAGAAATTTGGGATGGATTCGTGTAACCCTGTTGATACACCCATGGTGGATCGACTCAAACTGGATGAGGACCCCTTAGGGATTCCAGTTGACCAGAATCAATTTTGTAGTATGGTCGGCTCCCTAATGTATCTCACTACCAGCAGACCTGACCTTGTATTCGCTGTATGCATGTGTGCTAGGTATCAGGCTTTGCCTACTAAAAAGCACATTGAAGCACTTAAATGGGTCTTTCGGTATCTCAAAGGAAGCATTAATTGGGGTCTTTGGTATCCGAAAGACACCGCTATGGTACTAACGGCCTATGCAGATGCGAACCATGCAGGTTGTCAGGACACACGAAGAAGTATGTCAGGAAGTGCTCAGTTCCTTAGAGATAAATTAGTCAGCTGGTCATCAAAGAAACAGAAGAGCACTGCGATCTTAACTACAGAGGCAGAATACATTACCATGTCTAGATGCTATGCTTAGATACTTTGGATGAGATCACAGCTCACAGACTACGGCTTTGCCTTCAAAAATTCCTTTGTATTGTGACAATCACAGTGCTATTGCCCTATGCTGCAATAATGTCCAACACTCCCGGTCTAAGCACATTGACATACGACACCATTTCATAAGAGAGCAGGTTGAGAAATGCGTGGTTGAATTGTACTTCGTGTCGATGGATTATCAGCTCGCGAACATATTCACAAAAGCATTACCAAGAGAGCGGTTCAAATTTCTACTTCCGCGACTTGGTATGAAGAGTATGTCTCCGGAAACTCTTAAATGTATTCAGGATGGAGAAGAGGAGTAAAAGATGGTCTTCCTATATCCTATGTAAATATGTACATATTCAAATCCAAGAAGAAAATACAAAAATATAAAACCTATAAAAACCATAAAAATTAGAAAACAGAAAATACCAAAAATAGTTTTTCAAGACATGTCTTCCGTTTATCAATAACATTTACGGACCTAGAAATGTCATTCAATAATGACATGGGTCTTTAAATGAAGCTCGAACGGAAGTTCATACTTTTCAAAACATGTCTTTAAGGCTTGTAGTTATTTCAGACTGCAACCTGTTTTTCAAATTAAGGAAAGCATGTCGCCAAAAAGACGGTTGTTCCTGACAACAGGTGATTAAGTTCTCCTGGCATGGATTACTTTATATCCATGCAACCTCGATCTAATGTACGCTTCAGTACATTATTTCCTGATACAGAAGAGAAGTCTTCTGTCTATCCATATAGTTTTCCATCTATGATTCTTTAGAAAATTATTTGGACTTCACATGGTGGTTTAATGTTGTTTTTGAAAATCAATCGGACTTATGTTTTCATAAATTTGATATCAAGCAACGACTACAACTCTTTCAATAGAAAACGGGTCATTGATTGAGGGGGAGAGTAATTTTCAAAATTTGAACAATTAATTGAGAAAAGATTTGTATCTAATGGGGTTACATTTTAAGGGGGAGTTAAACTTATGTTAACTCAAAAGGCCAAAGTTGTCATTTATATGCAAGTATAGGGTCTTATGTGCTATTTGCTATTTATTTCCTAGACTTATAAAATATAAAGGACCATTTGTGCCACTTATGCATCTTAAATAATCCCTTAGTAATACTTATGCCCTAAATAAAAAAGAAAGTAGAAAGTAAGGGGCCAAATATGCCAATTGATGAAAGTTTAATCTAGCTATAAAAGGCCCTCTGCGTTTTGACCTGGTCAAACCCCTAAAAATCTAGTCAAACAATTTTCACATCTTTCTCTCAACCCAAAACGCAACATATTGCGATTTGCCTGATTCATTTCCTTCTGTGTGTTATCGTTTTTAGGTAATGTTTGGTTATTGTTCATTATCATCTAAACATCCCTTATCTTTATCAACATGGCCTAAATCTCATTAAAACTCACGTTTTGTAGATTCTTGTGCATATTCATCATCGAATTCTTGGTTAGTGTTTGAATATGTGTTTTGATTGCTGGGTTAGCTTTAGATTACACTCATGATGCCTCGTTGATGTCTTAATTGATTCCCCAATCGCTAGTTTATGGTCCTTGTGATTTTCGTGTTAAAGTTGACCTTTTAGTCAAAAATGTGATCGTATGATGGTTTTGGTGACCTCTTGTTGTTGTTAAATAGGTTAGCAAGTATAATAATATGTTTGTCTTATAAGTGTTATGCCTTGGAAGTCTTAATTTGAAAGTTGGAATATGCGCAACTGAATGTTCTTGATTGCGTTTTGATAGCATGTTCTTAATTATGTTTTTGCCTATTGTGTTCTTGATTGCGTTTTGTTTGATGTTTTTGTTGTATAAATCCATGTTGCGTTTTGCCTGTCTGTATCCCAGTTGCGTTTTGGTTCTAATATTATAAAACAGGTCAAAACCAGTCATTGCGTTTTGCTAAGAAGACCGTTAATATATTAAAATATTAAAACCCTCATTTTGATTTTTTTTAAAATGATTGCGTTTTGTATATTTTGAATATAATATACCTTGCATTTTGACGGTTTGCGTTTTGTCTGACTGCGACTTGTCTCTTGCGTTTTGAAGTGTCTGCGTTTTGATGGACTGCGTTTTGCTTGGTTGATGTCTGCGTCTTGTGTTTAATTGCATTTTGCTGACTGTCTGCATTTTGTATCTTGCGTTTTGTTGCTTGCGGTTTGTCCCATTGCGTTTTTCCTATTACCTCTGCGTTTTGTCTAGTATTTCTTGTCAATTACGATTTGGTCATTGTGGTTTGGTCATTGCTTTTTGTATTCTCTTCCATGAGCTAACTTCAAGCTTAAATGAACTTTTCTTATTCAAATCCACAATCAAATACCTTAGCTTATTTTTGGAAGGGAAGCCAGGAGTAATGGAAAGGGCTTCCAAGATGTAACACCCCACACAATTTGGTTGCAGCGGTAATAAGGGTCCGGGGCGTGTTACTTCATCGATCAATAACACAAGATGTATATAGAACGACCAAAAAAGTCGGTTTTTTTAAACTGATTAAATTGGATTTTTAACAATGTTTTGATACAAATAGCCCGAAGCTTTAAACTTGTTCCTGGTTATTCATTACAATGATAATGGTTTTTACAACATAAAACAACCTTACTCTTTAGCTTGACTTCCCTAAACAAAATCACCAATGTATCCTTGGCACCTTATGCTTATGATCTCCTGATGAAAACTTTGTTTAAAACAACAACAATAATGTTGGTGAATTCTTGGTTTGATAAATCTTAATATGAAGGAACGCAAGACTTTTCCGTGATGAGGAACCAAATGCTGACATCACATAAAATACTTGTTTACTTTTACACCTAAGCTCATGGACATCTTGAAGCTCGACAATCTTTCTTGCAGTTAATATTGATATTGCATTTTTACGCCATACGGAGGTCTTTCCCTTTAAACATCCTAAATTCGACATGCTATAACGTTCGTTCCCGGTGATAGCTAGTCACCCGAAAGGGGAGGTCGTTTCCCAAATAGATCTATTAAATAACATTCGCGCTCACATAATGTAATTCCCAATTACATCTATGCAATTGACAGTTTGACCCTCTGGTGAACAGTAACTTTTACTGTTCACACCAGACGTGAGTTTTATTTAAATCGTATTTGTTGTCGTAAAACCCGTAAATGTCGTATTTTATTCGTTATAGCTCCGTTTTTAACGATTCTTTCGAGCACGTTCTCGTTATTGAAAATCCTATCAATTTATAAGGTTTACAAAAATATAACTTTCTGTCATGAACAGTAACTTTTATAAAAATAGTTTTATAAAAGTATTAATTGTCGTAAACTCGCGAAATTCATAACTCGTTCGTTATTAATCGAAAAATTACGATTCTTATCATTTTGGAATCCTAAAAATATGTATTATTTGTTAAAAATACTAAACTAGCTGTTTGATATAAGTTTTATAAAAGTTATTTTATAAACTCCGTTTAATTAACGTATAACTCGTTTTTAGCGTAACTTTTTCGTTATTAATCCGTTTGACAAGTTTCTTACCTTTTCGGAATCGTCGTGAGTCGTATTATTTTATAAAAACATAAATTAAGTATGTTTTTATACACTTTTGGGACAGAAAGTTTGGGTGACTTTATTAAGTCTATTTTTAACCTTGTTTTTATATTTTACACTTTATAACTTTACCAAAAGTGTACAAGTCTTTTACTTCCATTATGACTTTATTTTTGTGTTCATATATCATGACTAAAAGCTCATAAATAAGATTAACATGTTATTTATCATACTTTTACTTGGAACATATCAAGTGATCTTTTAAAACCCTAATTTGCATTAACACTTTTTAAGCTTAATTAAGATTGTAAAATACTTATGTATCCATTTATAACTTCATATTACCATCCATACAACATGTGTATAAGCTCATAAAACTATATTTCCAAGAAAAATCCATGTTTACAAGTTAAACATATCCTAATGGTGATTTCACTACATAAACATCACATATGCATATAATCATATAAATGAAAAGTTAAGGGCTTAAGATAACCTTAATGAGATGATGTAGGATGATGACAAATAAGTGCTAAACCCTTGTTTAGACTTTAAACCCAAGATTATAACCAAGAAAACCCTAGTTTCCAAATGAAAACCCTAATCTTGATTTCTTGATTAATACTTGAAAAAGGTAATCCAATGCTTGGAAACACCTTAGAATATCTTAGGATGGATGTGTATAGATGTGTATAGGTTGTATAAAATTTTGTATGGATTTGGTTGGAGGCTTGTTTCTTGCCGTGAGCTAAAGGAGAGAAAAGGAAGAGATTTTGTGAAAATTTTACTAAGTGTTTATGCTCTATGAGTTACCTATCATGTTTACTTGCACTTATATGCATTCAAATGGTCAATAGCTAGTAAAAACATTCAACCAACATCAAGAGGATTTCAAGGATTCAAGTTTTTGTGTCTTTGGTCAAACCAACATGGAATGGCTAAGTATTAATGCAAATGAGGTACATTTGACCAAGTTGTAAGATTTTTCTTATATAACCTTGTATAAATTGCACTAATTTCGGCATATATATGCTATATATGATATATTTTTGTAACTTTTATGTATTGGGTATAAATGTGGGTATTTGTTGAAGCGTAGAATTATTTTTGTGGTTCCGGGTATGCCTAAACGTATTTTATTGCGAAACGTATTTAATTTACGTAACCAACAAAAATAAAATATAAAAGTTAATTATTACTTTTGAAAAAATAATATAATGATGGCTTGACATAAACTTTAATTTGTTTGGTGCCCGTTTACGTTGATTGTTGATTTTTAGTTTACGCGATTTAACTATATGATAAGAATTAAAAGTAAACGCGTACGAGATGAAAACTAAAAAAAATATAATGAAATAATTGACGTCGTAAAATGACATGAAAATACGAAATGTTACATTGCTAACTGGTATGTACAAACTACAATCCCAACACATTTGTAATATATACACATGTCCATTTTAAAAAATAACCATCCCTGTTTGTAAAACAGCTCAAACTCAAGACTCGAACGAAGAATACAAACTATTATCATCAATCTCTTCTTATTCTTTTCATTTGTCTTCTTTCTCTCTTTTATTCTTTATGAATAACATAAACACCATAACTTTGGGGTTTATAACACTACCCCTACACTTGAGCTTTTACATGCTCGATATTTACAATCTAACTAATGACCCGATTTGAGATGGATCAAAATAACATGGAGATCATCTAACAATGTATGGGGGTCTTGACTTAACTTTTCTTCCCCATTCTTCCGTAAAATATATACTACCATGAATCCCAATCGTCTCAAAATAGTATATTTAACAAGATACGGACTTACAACCGTGTAACTCAAACAATTAACTTGGGTTTAAACACATATAATGTACTAAAAGTGAGTACATACAAGGTAGGCTAAGCGAATTAGTGTAACGATTAGGGGGGGGGGGGGGGGGGGGGTTTTAAGGGAGTGACAATGCTCTTCATTAATAATATGGAATCCACCAAAAATTACAAGAACCATGCAAAGGATGGCTAGGTTGTACTAGGGGTATCCTACACTAAAAATGAGTGCATGGCAAGGTGTGGATCGTTATATATCCGTTGGTGACAATCATAACAATTACTGGTTTAAAACATGAGTTAAATCCTAATGCTCTTAACAAGAAAAACCTAATACATACTATGCGGTCTTGGGATGCATCAAAAAACAAGTACTAAATTTAATATACTATCGGTACACTCATAAAATTTAATTACCGAGCTCAATGCTCCAGAAAATGCGATTTAAAGACCACACGTACACATCTGTATGACAGTGAATAGATACATAATGACTGCTCCACTCCCTTAACTCGAGAAAGCTAAAGGTATAAACTATCTTGGGTGATACAATAATAGATACCCGAATTTCCCTATAGATCTAAAGTAACCTCACATTTTTTGGTGGAAATTTTAGGGTTTTTGGTGCCATCATTAAATTCCTATATATGAGACGCTATTAATACTCGGTTTTTTGTCGTATTTGTGCTAGTTATATACATTCCTATCCATGAGACGCTATTAATACTCGGTTTTCGTCGGTATGTGTCATAAAATTTTTTAAATTTTGGTCAAAATTACCTTTTTATGCTATGTTTTGATATATTACCCATCATTTTAAAGATAAAGCAAATGTCAAATGAAAGAATAGTTTCTAAGGCTTATTTTCCCCTACACTTAAGTTGACCATTGTCCTCAATGTTCTATAGAAGTATGGTTTGCTCAATAATGAAGAAGAAACATGCGATAACTGGTTAAATCGTCCTCCAAGAACCGTACAATGAAACTTCCTAAGAACTTCCAAGCTTCTTCTCATCAAATATAACCTGTAATCAAAGACAAAGACAACTAAACCAAGCATAAAATATGCGATATAATAATATACAGTGTGAAATTAGGGTTGACTCTATAAAGCAGTAGATATAGGATGAGAGAATTGTTAAACTCATGGTTTTACATGTTTATAAAATAATTACAACTTTCTGAAGTGTTGTACAAGTTTTATTTTCAAAAATACTTAAAATTTTCAAGTTTTCCTGTAACTGGGCGATTAACGCCGTCAGGAATATCCTGACCCCGTCACAAGTGTCGCGGTGACGGCGTCGCGTGCAAGTCGTGACGCCGTCTCCACACTCTGTGAAAACTTATTTTTTCGTTTTTGATGAAAAATTTCCTACACTCATTCTTATAAGTTATTTTCCTGTACAAAATACTGCATAACAACCCGAGATTTAATAATTCAATCATATGACTCGAAACTGACGCGAATTAATCTAAATAATTATTTTAAATGTTTGAATTTGGTTCTAAAAACCGGATATTTCCCCTGCACTTATTTTGTTGCAAAATACCTTTGATTGCAAATAAGACAAAGTTACAAACAAACAAAGCATGATTACAAAATAATTCAAACATAACAAAACAAATAGTAAAGAGTTAAAACACAAGACACTCCTAATATGTGAGAAAAGTAAATATTGGGGGGCCTCCCAAAAAGCACTTGTTTTTGCTCGAGTTACGAGCCTAACTCTACCCTTATTTAACGCGTAATGGGTGGGTCTTCCCTATACTTAAGGTCAAGTGCGGGTGATAGTAACGATACAAACCACCGTGATGAGAAGGAGTCATACGTTGATAATTTTGTTGTTGAAGAATAGGCTCTAAACGGTGTGCTTCTTGAATTCTACCTATGTCTACTTCATTTGGCCTATCGAATAAACTAAGTTCTTCTCCTAGAGGAGAAACTTCCTTAGATTCTAATCGCCAATCATCATCAAACATCTCCTAATTTGAAATATCAACACCTAGGGATACACTTTTTCCTAATAAACCCGGTTTAAATCCATAATGTCTTTTAGGGTCATCTATACCAAGGTTATAATAACTATACACACCCTTAAGATGGGAATTTTCCACATGAGGTGAAGGCGGTGTTTGAGTTGTTAAATAATCTACTACCTTCATCCTAGAAATATCCGGACTATGTGGTTTGATGGATGGTTTGGGGCTTATTATGTCTCCTACACTTACATCTAAGGATGGACTATTGAGTAAAGGTTGAGGCTCTGGTCCATCAAAATTAGGATTTTCCCTAGAACTAAGAGGAGTGTTGTGATTACAATTCAAGCCTACTTTCTCTAGTTTTGTTTCGTTCAAATGTTCTACCTCGATCGGGGTTCCTAAAGTCTCTTCTATATCTTTCAGGTAAGTTACGGGCGGTGTGTTTTCCTCAATTGATGGTAGGACTTGTGGGGTACTTTGTGGGCTCAGATTTTCCACATCATATCGGGACTTGATGTTTCGGTTATTGTTTATACCAGGCTTAAAGCCAAAGGTACTTTCCCTTACAAGAGATGTAACATCCGACAATTTTCGGAATTTTAAATGACCATTTTAAACTGTGACTTTTCAGGTCCGATTTTACTTTTTGACTCTTGATCTTTTAACGTCACATAAAAACATTTACTGCGTAACCGGTAAAATTTTCAAAACAATTTTTAATAATAAATCATATTGATTATTACACATCTCTCATGAGCAAATTTATTTTTAATTTATTTGATTTAAAAACGAGAAGACATATGTTATTTTTAAGTTGACTTATCAAAAACGATTCGGTAAACCACGTTTTCACAACTCGGACTCTAAAGCGATTTAATGTAAAACGACATTCCTGACAACTTTTCAGTTTTGCCCGAGGCCCGAAAACAGTCAGAAAGTGACTGAAATGCCTTCGCAAGATTTAGAAACGAGAAAATAATTATGTTATATTTAATTAACATTTTTTATTAAATAAAAATATTTAAT
>BQNB010098532.1:11019-25133 GCA_026074375.1 Tanacetum coccineum
CCACTATTTACATTCATTGGATGTGACAGGTGTCATAGATCTAACGATTATTATGGAAAAGTTCATTTTGGTAAACTTTTTATGCGTCAACCATTTTCGAAAAGTTCTCTCTAAAAAAACCATTTAAGAAATTTTCTCTTAAATAAATCATATAGAGTTATAATTTTAAAATTTTTTAATAACTTTAAAAATAAACAATTAGCCCCCCGACTTTATACTTTTAAAATACAATATATAAAACCTATTTAAAGTTTATATAAGAATATCAGAAAAAATATATTAAACTTGCATATTGGGTACAACATGATACTAATAGATAAATTTAAACAACATCACCATCAACACTCATATGAGTTAAGCAAAGTTAAATCTTTCACCCAACAAAATTTTTACAAAATATTAATCGATATTAATCAATGTTTTAAATATCGGTTTTTTAATTGACCCGGTCGAGCCACCGGGTCACGGTTCAACCGGGTTTTTCGGCAAAATCCGGTTTCCGATCACCTGACCGGTATACGGTTCAACCGACCGGGTCAACCCGGGTTTTAAAACACTTATATTAATACATAATGAATTTGTTTTTATGTAAAACCACGTGCGTAATTATTAGTTGCACATTAAACACGGAAAATATTTTATATGCCCGTATAATAAACAAAATTTTAAAATAAATTTGATTTATGTGTAAGCTGCGTACATGGGACTTATAAACTAGTTCACTTTCTTTAAGAGATTGACATTTCTGTTTTATAATTTTACGGAAAAATTGAACTTGAAGCCTCTTAGAAATTAGAATGTACCAGTAATATGACAAACCGGAAACATTTGTTCTACTTACCTTTTTGAAAATCGTGTTTCTTAATTTGACCCGTCAGAGTCACCGGGTCAACCCGCTTTTCTATAAAAAATAATTATATTTGCAATAATACAAAAAACATTTATATATAAATCATGAATATTTCATATATTTAGCCTAAAAGCAATTTATTAACAAATATAATATGTAAAAATAAAGTTACGTCGCAAATATATATAATTAAATTGTTTTATTCGTAAAAAAACACAAAAAAAATCAAAACCCGGCCGGGTCTCAAAAACCGGGTTGACCCGGGTCACTTCAAACCCGACGAGTCTAACTGAGTTTCGAAAATATAAAACACGATTCAATTTGACCTGTTTTTTCGACCGAAACCGGTTCAACCGGTTGAACCGACCTGATCAAACCGAGTTTCAAAACATTGGTTCTACTCCTTTTTCTTTGTAAAACTACTAACTTTTGCTAGTTTCCTATTTAAAAGAAGGGGTAATGACTGAAAATGTATTCAACTTGTCATTTTTTTGTTCTATGTAGCTATCTTTTTTTTGTTATTATATCACAAACCTTACCAAATTCGACCTTTATATGTAATCTGTTACCTGTAATTTGCAACGTCAGTACATTTAACTAACGAATATTTGCAACGTTAGTCCTTTTTACTAACGACCGTTTGTAATTAACTCAAAATTTGGTTATGTTACAAAAATATATTTTCATAACACGTTTTTATATACGTTTTTTATATACGTTTTTAAACACGTTTTTATACATATTTTTTATACACGTTTTTATACACACATTTTATGCACATATTTATAAATACATTTTTATATACGTTTTATGCACCTTTTTATACACGTTTTTATAAATATTTTTATACATATTTTTATACACGTTTTTATACATGATTTTATACATTTTTTAGTACAAGATTTTATTACACGTTTTTATACACATTTTTATACGCACAATTTAATTAGACATTTTTATACATGGTTTTTTACATGTTTCCAAATGCTCTGTTTTATACACGTTTTTATTAACACAAAAAAACACCATTTTATACAACGTTTATACATGGTTTTATACACGATATAAAAACGTGTATAAAACCATGTATAAAACCATGTATAAAAACGTATATAAAAATGTGTGTATAAAAACATGTATAAAAACATGTATAAAAATGTGTATAAAAACATGTATAAAAACATGCATAAAACCATGTTTTAAAAACATCCATAAAATATGTGTATAAAAATATGCATAAAAACATCTATAAAAACAAGCATAAAAACGTATATAAAAAACATGCTAAAAAAAGCTTCTATATAAAAAGGTATATAAAACCATATATAAAAACGTGTATAAAAACGTGTATAAAAACGTGTATAAAAATTTGTATAAAAACGTGTAATAAATCATGTATAAAAGCGTGTATAAAAATGCGTATAAAAACGTGTGTAAAATGTGTGTATACAAATGTGTATAAAAACATGTATATAAATGTGTATAAAACGTGTATAAAAATATATATATAACCATGTATAAAAATCATGTATAAAATGTGTGTAAAAAGGTGTATAAAATTTAAAAATAACTTGAAAATATATTTTTGTAACATAACCAAATTTTGAGTTAATTCCAAACGGTCGTTACTATAAAGGACTAACGTTGCAAATGTTCGTTAGTTAAATGGACTAACGTTGCAAATGACATGTAACAGACTACATATAAAAGTCGAATTTTGTAAGGTTTGTGATATAATAGCAAACAAAATAGATAGCTACATACAACAACAAAAAATAAAGCGCCGTGACACACACACACACATTTTCAGTCAATTAAGCCCTTTAAAGGACTATGAAAAAGTAAGTTGTTTACATTAAAATCCTGAAACAAACATGTTTTATTCACAAATGACCTTTACCCTAAATATAAATGTTTGTCATATATTACAGATTTTGTCCTACTTTGTACTATAAACGAATATAATTCCAAAAGCTTGGTTTCCATAGATTTATATTCTCATTACTCGGGCTTAATCGCTTCTCTTGTTCGTGAAGAAGGGAATATATATCCCATTAGGAAACAAAAGGAACTGTTGTAACACAAAAGGAGAAGTGGTGGGAAGACTATCAAACTCGAAAATCCTCTCAGGTTGGTTAGCACGATACCCTCTCATCCTGCTGTTGACTAGATAACGTTTTTTGGTCGCTTAAAAAATTCAGGGAGTTTTTTCGGTGAAGTCTATCGGACAAGTGATTGATGCTATTGTTTTTCTGTTATTCCACAATACGACTACGAGATGGGTTAAATCGTGCCTCTTAAGGTTGAACATCATGGCATGGAAAATAAAAATGATGCCTGCCCACAAGAATGAATATATCTCGTACGCGGTAATTGAAATTGACTTCTCTATAGTTAGCCCATTTGTAACAGTGGGCGGAACTTCTTGTCATATTTTTTTTCCAATTAATTTGGTAAGACAGTTGGCTCGAAAATATCGTCTTGGTGGAAAAGGATAGCGTTGATGTTTCTTTCTTATGATGAAATGGTACACTTGGTGTATCTCTTAGGCTTCAGGCAAATCCAAGCGGTGTTCGAAGCATCCTTCTATGTTTATGATTGTCCGTTGTGTAGCGGTGTGTTCCGTAACAAGATTCTTTTTTTCGAAAATATACTCCTTCACAAGGCAGGATTTTTGGATAACATTGTTTCGATATTCTTATTATTGTGTAAGTATAGATGTTAAAACCTCGTTCAAATGGATCGATTGGCTAAAAAACCGTTACTTGATTTGTCTAATTCTATCTGCTTCCTTGCTAGTCGTTTAATAAAGCTGCTGTTAAAAAAAAAGAATATTAGCGTTTGGAAGAACCGTCATCGCGACGGGAAGATAAGGGTTTGGAAGGTATCAACTTCTAATCGAAGCGTTCATAAAAAAATTGGCGTTTTACCAAATTTTACTTCCATCATGAAAAAATCAATAAAACCGAAAAACTACACCGAGGTGAGGAAAAATCATAGCGCAATATGCTATCATTTAGATAGCAGCGATCCAGTCAAATCATATATAGTTTTAATTGAAATACTTAGATGCAACATCCAAATAATATTAATTTATAATTTTTTTTTATCTTCTTGCTAGTTTTTTAATAAAATTGTCGTTAAAAAAATTTATACATAATTCGATCGTTAAGTAATAAGTATGTGTAATGGAAATGATAGTATTACTCCAAGATAATGCTCACTGTATCAACCAAAGATCATACTGCTTAATTTGTGTACTTATCTTATTTCCATTTTCATTTTGTTACCGAAACAAATTAACGCCCCTTTCAATGTAGGGTTGTACTTTTTACTTTCCAAAAATTAAAAGATAAAAAGTTCTAAATTCCATCGAAGAAGTAACTTATTTTGGACGTATATGTAAAGGAGATCAAAAATACATAAATACATTGCATGAATCACAAGAAATATCATGACGAGAATAAAAACAAAACAACCAAACCACTCTAACAATATACAAAAACCCATAATAATAAATTATATATACGAATACAATAATAACTTAAACATTTGCATGCAACACACTCTCTATTGAGCTGCCACATACTCGTTTTTGCATGTCTCTCTTTACACCATTTGGCCACGAAGACGAACACCATTTATCCTCGTCATCACCTTCTTATTAACTACTATAAATCTAGCCCTTCATACCTCATCTTCTATACAACAAACCCTAGCATTCACATATGCAAAACACTGATCAAGAATATTTCATGGCAAGTGGCCTTAACTATCTTACCAACAAAAAATCTTTAAGGGATATTGATATCCCTCCACGTAAGCTTCTTAGCCGTCGTGCCTCAGCCTCCTCCGCCACCTCGCCGGAGAATTACATGGACAACATGTACCACCACCAAAATGAACATTCTCCTAGGGTTTTACCTGAAGAAACACTATTTAAGCAAATTTCTTCACAAATACTGGTGCTGATTCTGATGATGAAAGGGAGAACCCTTATGCTGCAGTCATTTTCCGTATGTATGAGTTTAAAGGTCGAAAGTGTAACCGCAGCCGGTCCCCTGACTGGACCGACGGCCCTTTTTGCACAACCCAGGCGAGAGCTCGCGAGGTGTCCAAGAAGGTATAATTATTTAGGGACTGTTTGTGCTGACTTTCGTCGTGGGAGTTGTAGTCGTGGAGATTTATGTGAGTTTGCTCATGGTGTTTTCGAGTGTTGGTTGCATCCGTCCCGTTACCGGACGGAAGCATGTAAAGATGGGAAAAACTGCCAGCGAAAAATTTGCTTTTCGCTCACGTCGCAGCGCCATCTCCGTGTGGTCCCAACCGGAAACCTGTAGTCTCGGTGGGCAAAAAAAACCATCATAATGAGTCTTCCCATTGTTGTGCACATTGTAGGTGTCATTTCGATATCCATCACACTAACTCACCAACCTCAACTTTGAACATTGATATAGACAATTTGTCTCCACCAGCTTCACCACCTTTCTCTCCAGCTATATCTGGAGCAGGGTTCTCTTCCCATTCGGCTTTTCTGATAAGTTAGCTAGCTCCGAGACATGAGGTTAACTCACTTAGTAACAATGACTATGTTCAATTCAAGACACTATGAACGAGGACATTTAACAACTAAATCCTTTGAGTGACTTAATGAGGTCAAAGGCGCCATGAATATAGAGAGATAATAACAGCGAGTACCTTGAACATGAATCTACTAGGTGATTGATGGAGAGAATAAATGAGGGTGTTGAGTATCCACAGTTTGATCTGTCCCCAACTCAATGTGGATCCGACATGGGTCGCACATTCGCTAGGACTAATGATCCAAGGATGAATAATGTTTATGGTGAGACCTCGGTGAATAATGGTCCTGATCTTGGTTGGGTGAATGAACATATGACTATAGAATGGTGTTTTTGTGTAAAATGGGTGGGTGAGAATGTGAGATGATGATAAGAAGAAGTTAGTGGCAAGCATTGTTTTAAGCTATTATTATTGTTGTTTATTATTATGAATATTGTGTATTAATTTTTCGTGCATGAGATCTGATCTAATATTTTGATGTGTAAAATTGTACTATTTGGTTTCGAGTGTTGATTTTGAGGAATTCCATGTGTTGAAAATGAGTATGAAATCGGATTCTTAATAATATTTCTTGAAGTTTTCTGTATGCTTGTCATGTTTTGTTTTGTTTGAAATATTTTGTTTGTGATTTTAAAAATAAGAAAAAGTAAATGACTAGAAGACAAACGTTTGAGTTGGGATTGGAATCGAATTACGAAAGGGGTTGGTTTTTCAAGGCCATAGACATTACTAGTTGGAACTTATCTGTAACTCGAGTTTTTACAAACTAGGGATTGTAACGTTGTAATATCATTGGATCACATGCATGCTATGCCAATGATTTTTTGGACACCGGATCGGATCATCAGAGCCTCAGAGGCCTGTATTTGCATATACATCTACGGGTTGTTTAAAATCAACTGATCAATGTGTGTGGTATTTACTATTCTGTGCTTAAATTTGTGGCCATTATCAAGCAATGTAAATACTCCCTCCGTCCTATATTAAGTGTCCATTTTTGACTTTTAAGTCTTTTTTCTTCAACTTTGACCTTAATTATTTCTCTATGTTATATGATACTCCAATTGCAAAATTATATAATGGAGTAGAGTTTCGAAAGGTATCATTTCATTGATATAATTTTCAGTAAGCATTATATAACATAACGAAAAATATTTACGGTCAAAAGAGTTTTGAAAAACAAAAAATTCAAACAGTCAAAAATGGAAACTTAATAATGGGACGAGGAAGTAGATGCTTAATTCAGATTATTCCAACAATAACAACTGGTGTTTTTTTGGAACCAGTAAGTACGATATACGTAATTAACAACCCTCAATACAAAATTTTCGAACCAGTATCAAGTACGATATATGTAACATCTTTCGACACAAAAATGTCGTTGTCGATTATCAATGTCTATTTAAATAACATCATATCAAACATCCATTTGAAACTACCATAAACGAATTTTTAGTAAATACTTAATACTACTATAAAACCAAATGAATTCTGCAGCATCAACTTTGGACTGCACACATCACTTCGGGGGAATCTAGAAAGTCGTGTAATGTAGGAGGAAATGCAAAATGGAATATAAAGGAAAATACAAATAACTGAAAAGAAATCGGATTTTTTTATTTTACAGTATCTGAACTGAATCTTGTTTATTGGCATCCTTTACCTACTCTATTGAATGTTTCAACCTTAACCTTCGAATATGTATATTCTTTACGCTAGTACTCCGTATATAACATCTTACAAAAATTGTATCTAGCATTTTTGTAACCTCATGTTACCAAATAAATTTTTAAATGAAACGATTTATGATTTTCACCAAATTATATATACACTTGAACTTCGAACTGATGAACAAAGTGCATAGCGCAGTGATATTTTGACATTGCGTGCATGCTGGTCAATTTCAACTATATAGGCTACGTGTCCATTAACTAGAGATTTAATTCCAAATACTTGAAAAGAATTATTAGGAAGAACAAGAATAAGAATACAAGCCCAAATGACAACTGAATTAAATCTTGGTCTAATGACATCTAAATGTATGATACTTATCATCCGTTTCTTTTATATATATCAAACACATTTTTTTTTATATTAAACTTGCATTTTTGATATTTTATGACTATTTTGTCTTTTCCGGATTAATAAAAGGTAAATTGTATTAAATACAAAAAAAAACAAAAAAAATTACAAGTTTAGATATATAAGATAGCATAAAAATTGTTCGATAATATAAAGGAAATCATGGACAACTATGATACATTACAAATCATCCTAGCCCTTAATCTTTTTAAGACGCATTGGTGATGAGATGACTTGGATGGCACATGAATTTGCGTTAGATTTATCTTCATGTAATGAAATTTGCGTTTTAGATTAGTTTTAGTTTTATCTTCTTCCAATGAATGGGTTTTGAGTGTTTTTCTTAGGGGGAAGACATTATAGTAAATTAAGTTTTCATTTATAGGTAGTAGTATATAGATTGGTTTAAAGATGTAAAGTAAAGGTATTGTAATTGAAATATATGTATATATTCACCCAATCACATGTTTGCGTTCAAAACATTTTTCATTTCCATCCATGGCTCCATAATCAAAAATTTTTTGGTTTTTATGATATTCCAGAATGGCAATATTTAGTTCTATGATTAAAGTTTTTAATCCAAGTTTTTGCAAATTTTTCTGTTTATACACTATTACAAAGTCTAGTAATATGTCCACCTGAAATATCGTACTACAGGGTCAACATATTACGTTATTCGACCTCCAATGAGTCTCGTCGTATGTTATATGGGTATAGTGAGAGTTTACGTTTATTTGGGATGTATAATGAATTTTTATGACTTAAAGTTTTCAAACAAATCGAATGTTGAGGTAATGTCAGTCAAATCCATTTTACTTGTGACGTGTTCAACCGCTTCACGGGCAAACACCTTGCATACATTATACAAACATACAACGCATCTCTTCTGCCAAGCTACGTCCCGAAATGGAGCCCCTCCCCCTTGGCTACCCACTATGTGACTTCCTTACAAATCCGTCTGTACCCAAGTCAAAACACATAGAATGCATGTTGCATATGTTTTTATGCATGTATATGTGTAGCTATTGATGTTTATGTTCATTTTCATATATTTGTTTCCTAGGAAGGGTACTAAGGTGGCGGTGACAGCAAAGGTAGTTAAATTGGTAGGGCATAATATGATGAATCGGCTATAATGTCCCCATAAGTGTAGGGCAGTTTGAAGGGTACATCCACTGTGTTCATGAATTAGGTGAAGGAATGGTGTGGGTATGGGGGGACATTGCCCCATTATATGACAATGGACTTTGAAGGCAATGTTTAGGGCACACCCACATGCCTTTGTAATGGATCATACCACTTTTCTTTCTTTTTCTCTCTTTAAATTCATGAAAGTATTACCCACATTGCCCCATTACATGCCTTTGTAATGCTTTAAGAGATCAAAAGAAGGAAAAAGTGGTTTAGGTGGAAATCATTTTTGTCCAGATCTTAAATGTTTGCCATTGTTAATGTGTAAGTAACCACCAAAACAGACTGTGTTAATGTTTATAAATTTTCTTATAGCATTGTTCAATAAATAGCGACATTATATATAATATATTGATGTTGATAACTTCAGTAATGTTGCCAAATGATCTCAAGTACACATCAATGACATTACTAATACAGAACACTACAAAACAGATACTATAAAAACCATCATATATTGCAATTTTATGGCAAAAAGTACAATTTTGTGGTGATGACAATAACTTACAGTGTCACTATAACATGTGACAGCGAGGATGGGCTTAAATTTCTATTCCACGAACATGTTGCGTGATATACAAAAGCCAAAACTATTGACAATGACTCGTGTGAGAATGTTTCAGTTGTAAAGGTGGAGTTTAATCGTCTTAGTCGAGCATTTTCTTAGTAGATTAACTTCTCGGGGTTACACGATGTGTGGATGCAGTAACAATTTACCAAACCACTCATTTTCAAAAGAACAAAAAAAAAAATTGCCAAGCCACTTACGATCAAGTGTTAATCATACTTTTACTTTCGCAATCAAAGTTCCATCATGCATCCCCTCTGAATTTTCACCATGATCAGTGTTAATTGATCCTATTGGACTTATGATTTCAGCCTCTAGGCTATGAAATCCTAACCACTTATACAAAGATCTCATTTACAAACATTTTCTTTTGTTACCTCATGCTTGATGCTGCACTTGAAGTTGCTGTAGCCACATTCATCTTTCTTCTTCCGTCTTTCCTCACGCTAACATTCGAACTTGGCGACTTGGATTTTGTAACCCCTTTTGAAGACCTGTGATATACATTTTCAAATTTTAGGTCAGAAGCAAACAAAAATAAATTGCGACAAATTCTTGTTGCGTGAGGATGAAAAATAACACCCATACTTCTTAGGTGAGAAAAGCTGTCCAACGCTAGGCACTTCTCCAGCACAAAGTATCGATGTCTTTTGCAATTGTTTTTTAACAATCTCATCCTCCATCTATACACCATTATGACATTATCATCACAAGTTAGATAAATGTTGTCGCTTATCATATAATAACAACTGCTATGCAACAATAATCAAGTGAAGGCACACATTACCATCTTTTTTTCCTTAAAATTACTGTCAAATTCTGTTCTATGTAGAATTGATTCCTGAACTTCAGTTAGAGGTCTGCGAACCCGCTCAGGAACTGCATTGCATTCCCTACAAGAAAAAATCATTGCTCATGCAAAATTACTAATATCTGATTGACAACTTAATGATAGACATGCTGTTACTGAAAGAATTTCTTACTCTTTCAGCATGGTCTCTGCTTCAACTACTCTCACGCTGGTATCTTCATCCTCTAGCAGCCTCCTTTTCTCCTCATGACTCACTACACTATCCAACTGAAAAGGTTCTGGTTTTTGGCAGTGTCTTGATTCTGTTTTTGAGGGAACCTTCACTAAAGCATATATGTTCAGATAACACTGCGCGCCAAAATTTAGGGACAATCCAATATAGAATGAATTTTCATACCAAATGATAATCACTTGTACAAGGATGTGGACTAGACGCAGGGATCCCAGGCTGCTCTTCTTGTATATACTTATGTATGATTTCAGCCACAGGATTACTTTCTTTCCGATCTCCCCTTTTGTCTGTCTGAAGATGGAAAGGACGTGGTACTGTTTTCCGTGGAATTGGTTTCTTGTTGAGGGATCCCAAGCCCGACGTGATCTGCCAAGAAAACAACAAGGTTCTATTGTTAACAGAGAGAAAAGAATACAACATCATCCGGAGCTCTTTGGTTACAAAAGGAAAAGAGAAAAACCTTGTCAAACAATTCAGCATTATCTGGTATTTTTGGTGGAATTCTTTTATCAGTTGCAAAATGAAATTCTCGAGGTATTGTGACTTGTCGTTTTTTGTTACAGAACAGCCCCAGCTCTCCTTTACTTTCAAGTATCTAGAAGCATTGCAAGGAGCATGGTATAAAGTTAATAAACCAGAAGAACAAAAACTTATTATCAAAGTGAATATTCCTATCAGTGATGGTCATGTTCATACCTTCTTGTTTAAAGGTCTAGCCTTGAAACTCGAAGCTTTTTCCTGCTGTTCTATTTCACTCTTTGGTTTCCGTGCAGTCAATGATGTCCGAAGAGCTATCTTAGGCGTTGTATGATGAGGTTTACATTGATGGTTCTGCATGAAAAAAACAACTAAACTAAGCCACAAATACTGGAGGACTGTAGAACTTTACTATTTCAGTCGCTTGTTAATTACCCGAGGGGTTGTTTCTACTGAGGCAACTGTAGTAGTTTCTGCACTCTGTTAATACAATATAACTTCAACACATTAAACCTCATTTTTTTAATTTAGTCCAAGTTCATTGATTATATAAGCTAACAATAGATTTACTTTTCTGATCATTCGTTGACGCTCAAATTTAGGAGTTTGGACGGCTGAACTCCTGATATTAACCAAGCAAACACTCTGAGATGTTTTAAACGGAGGTTCTGTAGGCCTTGTCTGCATCAATTTGGGCTTTCTTAGCATCATTAAACTTGCTCTTGCTTTGTGTGGCGAGTGACGTGTTCCAAAACCAATACATGGAGTCTAAAAGCACAAAGGGACAATATACAATGTTATTATAAATCTCCGTTGAGGGATATGATAACAAAGGAGACATGGTCATCCAAACTAACCTGTCTTATTTTCCCGCCTTTAAACTTTTGCTTCTGCAATTCTTGTGCAAAACTAGGTGTAATCTTATTTGAAAAATTTGTATGCCTATAGATAGAACAGATATCAAACATAAATATAATTAGTAAGTCTATACGAAACTTATAAATGATTGTTAAGCTTGTCCATAATTCAGTTCGCTTTCCAATTACATTAGCATATTCTAATTCCAATTACATTAGCATATTCTAACTCATCGTGGAGCCAAAAGACCACAAGTATATTTTGGGGGCAATTAATGATTTGTTTTATCATGTTTTTGATTACATGTTCCAAAAGAAGACTATTAAGTAATAAATCCAGGCACAAGTGCAGTAAAAAAACAAAAGGCCGCATAAGCAGTTCAAAGTGATCTGGCTGACCTTCGTTCCTCTGGTTCCATGTTGATGTTCTTTTTGGTACTTAAGAAACCTGTGGACTTAAATGGTTCTGGTTCCTGCGATTAACATATAAAAGTATATTCAGTTATCCCCATTTCACCCAAAATTTCTGCGCTAAAGAGGTAAACGGCAGGCAATACCTTGTGGGAATTTTCCGCTACACTCAGGTCACAAAGGCTTTTAAATTGAACAATTCTATCCGTAGACATCAAATCTACACCAAAAAAGGCAAAGAAACGATCACGCATTTGCCATTTCCAAACAATTCTAAACTAAAACGGAACATAACTTATAGTCATCTAACAATGAGAACGACGAATAACAATAAAACACTGGCATCCATTAGCATAATCAATGATCCACTTCACAATGCTAGTTCAGATACTACTATTGTAACAACATCTAATAACTATGGGCAGGGCAGACATATTTGAGGCAGAGAGTATTCATGTACATACTCTTTGATCATCATCTGTAGATGTTTTTAAATACGCCTTTTGGGAGTTTCACACTAGATGTTTAAAAAAAATGTTATATTTCGGATCCGTCACTGTTAACTACACTCTCTAACAACTCAAAAACCAATTAAATTAAAAAAAATTCTAAGAGCAAACCCTAATTTATTAAAGGGCTTATTCCAAAAAATACGTGATTCAATACCCAAAAATACGTCAATCGATACACAGAGTTGACGAAATAAAAAAAGTTAGTTATTAAATAGTCCAATCATAACGAGAGTACATACAACTCAAAAAAGTGACAAGTAGCCCTCTTTATTAAATAGAGAATATCCACAAATATGTGAAAAATGAAATAAAAAGAATGTAAGTTATGAATTGATAAGCATACTATTGGTTTGCTTTTCGACGCAATGGAACGATTTGGGGGTCGAGAACTTGCGATGATCGGCCTTGACAATGCTGTTTCTGGAATCCATTACTAACTAATTAACTAACTAACTGATTAACAGCCTTTGAATGATATAAAAATTGGAAAACAGTAAGTAAGATTGATGAGAAATATATATTGATTATTAGGGAATTTGGTGAATTAGTAAGAAGAAGAATAGAGAATTTATTTGTTTGTTTAACGGTTGAGTTTGTTGTTTATTTTTATTTCAGACAAGGGTGGGAAAAAGTTATGACCGTTACAACAGAACACATTAATATTTCTTTATTTTTATTTTTTTTGAAAAGGTGAATTTTTACTACCATCCGTTGCTTGTTGTGATTGTGAATAGTAATTATTGAAATCGTGAATATTTTTAAAAATTACGATTTGTTCAATCATAATTAAGTCAAACTTATTATGTGTTAACCACATTTTTAATTAGAAAAATAGTTGAAATAACTACAAATATACAGAGTACTTAATTACATGCTTAGACTAATGTGTTTTTTTATCAGTTTTAACAAATGGACTTACTTTTCCTGAAATCAATTTATTGTTGTTGCACAGTTTTAAGCATAACCTTGATCGTATTGTGATTATAATCTTGAATAGAGTAGTAATATAATTTTTTAACGACAAGTTAGTAATTAGTGCTTCGAACTCACAGTGATATCTAATTGGGCAGTATACAAGCCTCAAACATTCTACTTAGTGGATAAACTTCACTCCTGCTTCTATTTATTTTCGCCACTAAAGGTCCATGGTGAGACTTGAACCTGAGACCTCTCCAAAGATACCTCCCCAAAGTTACCCTTAGTAGTCAATTGAGTAGTGATATATATATGCCTAAAAGCACAAGGTGTGCACTCTTGGAGGATTTAACAAACTAGTATATAACCTATATACTACAAGTATGTAGCGGAATATGTCCCTTATGAGATCTTTAATGTACAAGAATTAACACATAATAAGCACATAGTGTTTACTAACCTCTTACTTGAATTAGTAAGACAAATGATTTAGTTCTTGATTTTTGATCTTTAAACGAAACCTTAGTGATTAAAGGAGATCACCTTTAAGGTTGCATACACTACACGATATATAGGAACATGAATGCTAGTTCTAAAATCACGAACGGAACATGATGTTCTTGT
>BQNB010098533.1:0-17892 GCA_026074375.1 Tanacetum coccineum
ATTCTTGAAGTCCAAGGCGAGAGTCCGGAAAAGGATCCTGGATCACTTGGGTGTATCAAGGCTGATGAAAAGAAGTTGGATGACATTCGAGTTGTCTGAGACTTCCCCGAGGTATTTCCAAATGATCTGTCAGGTTTACCTCCTATGCGAGAGATAGAATTCCGCATTGATCTGATTCCAGGTGTGTCGCTAGTTGTTAAATTGCCATACCGATTAGCTTCGTCAGAGATGCTAGAGTTGTCGAACCAACTAAAAGAACTTCAAGAAAAGGGCTTCATTCGACCTAGTCACTCACCATGGGGAGCACATGTGCTTTTTGTTAAGAAGAAAGACGGTGCGATGAGAATGTGTATTGACTACAGGGAACTAAACAAGTTGACGATAAAGAACCACTATCCCCTCCCTAGAATTGACAACTTGTTTGACCAATTACAAGGTGCATGTTGTTTCTCCAAGATAGATCTTCGTTCAGGATATCATCAGTTAAGAGTTCGAGAAGAAGATATACCAAAGACCGCGTTTACAACCCAATATGGGCACTTTGAGTTCACAGTCATGCCATTTGGGCTAACGAACACACCAGCAATATTCATGGACTTAATGAACCGCGTCTGCAAACCATATTTGGACAAATTCGTAATTGTGTTCATTGACGACATCTTAATCTACTCAAAGTCAGAGGAAGAACATGAAGTCCATCTGAAGACGATTTTAGACTTACTCAAGAAGGAGAAGTTGTATGCCCCCCCCCCCCCCCCCCCCCCCACTCCACCCCCCCCCCCCACCCCCCCCCCCCCCCCCCCCCCCCCCCCCCCCCCCACCCCCCCTCCCCCCCCACCCCCCCCTCCCCCCCCCCCCCCCCCCCCCCCCCCCCCCCCCCCCCTCCCCCCTCCCCCCCCCCCCCCCCCACCCCCCCCCCCCCCCCCCCCCCCCCCCACACCCCCCACCCCCCCACCCCCCCCCCACCCCCCCCCCCCACCCCCCCCCCCCCCCCCCCCCCCCCCCCCCCCCCCCCCCCCCCCCCCCCCCCCCCCCCCCCCCCCCCCCCCCCCCCCCCCCCCCCCCCCCCCCCCCCCCCCCCCCCACCCCCCCCCCCCGCCCCGCCCCCCCCCACCCCCCCCCCCCCCCCCCCCCCCCCCCCCCCCCCCCACCCCCCCCCCCCCCCCCCCAACCCCCACCCCCCCCCCCTCCCCCCCACCCCCCCCCCCACCCACCCCCCCCCCCCCCCCCCCCCCCCCCCCCCCCCCCCCATCCCACCCCCACCCCCCCCCCCCCCCCACCCAACCCCCCCCACCCCCCCTCCACCCCCCCCCCCCCCCCCCCCACCCCCCCCCCCCCCCCCCCCCCCCCTCCCCCCCCCCCCCCCCCCCCCCCCCCCCCCCCCCCCCCCCCCCCCCCCCCCCCCCTCCACCCCCCCCCCCCCACCCCCCCCCCCCACCCCCCCCTCCCCCCCCCCCCCCACCCCCCACCCCCCCCCCCACCACCCCGCCCCCACCCCCCCGATTAGAACCCGATATGGGCATTTTGAGTTCACAGTCATGCCATTTGGGCTGACGAACGCACCAGCAATCTTTATGGACTTAGTGACGGTATCCACGTGGATCCTAGCAAGGTTGAGTCGGTCAAGAACTGGAAGACTCCTGAATCGTCAACTAAAATCCGTTCATTATTAGGATTGTCGGGTTATTACCGGAGATTTATTAAGAATTTCTCCAAGATCGCCAAGCCCCTCACCCTGTTGACTCAAAAGAATAAGACATATGTATGGGGCGATGAACAAGATGAAGCTTTCTGCATTCTAAAGGAGAAGCCATGCAATGCTCTAGTGTTAGCACTCCCCGATGGACCAGACGACTTTGTGGTCTATTGTGATGCATCGAAACAAGGTTTTGGGTGCGCGCTGATGCAGTGGGGCAAAGTGATAGCATATGCGTCAAGACAGTTAAAGAAGCATGAGAAAAATTATACCACCCACGACTTGGAATTGGGTGCAGTGGTGTTCGCCCTTAAAATCCGGAGACATTATCTTTATGGGACAAAAAGTGTTATCTACACTGACCATAAGAGTCTTCGGTACATATTTGACCAGAAAGATTTGAATATGCACCAACGGTGGTGGATCGAGCTGCTCAGTGACTACGAGTGTGAGATCAAATACCACCCGGGCAAGGCAAACGTGGTAGCAGATGCATTGAGTAGAAAAGAAAGACTCAAACCAAGACGAGTACGTGCCATGAGTATTACTATTCATTCTGGACTTAAGGCTAAGATTTTGGAAGCACAGGGCGAAGCTTCCAAGGATCTCAAAGCCCCAGCTGAATGGCTAAGAGGATTGGAAACACACTTTGAGCAACGAAATGATGGTGGAATTTACTTCTTCGATCGTATCTGGATTCCATCAGTTGGTGGTGTTAGGAAACTGATCATGGATGAAGCTCATACTTCTAGATATTCAATACATCCGGGTGCAGATAAGATGTACCATGATCTGAGAGACTTGTATTGGTGGCCTGGTATGAAGAGAGACATTGCTGAGTACGTTAGCAAGTGTCTTACGTGCTCTAAGATTAAAGCCGAACATCAAAAACCCTCAGGATTACTTCAACAACCAGAAATCCCTGAGTGGAAATGGGAGAAGATAACAATGGACTTAGTCACAAAGTTGCCTAGAAGCAGCGGTGGGTATGATGCGATTTGGGTCATTGTGGATAGATTGACCAAGTCGGCTCACTTCTTACCCATTCGTGAAGATTACAAAACGGAGAAGCTGGCAAGAATTTATATCAACGAAATCGTAGCAAGACATGGTGTGCCAGTGTCAATCATTTCAGACCGTGATGGTCGATTCGCGTCACACTTATGGCAAGCTCTTCAGGAAGCGTTGGGTACAAAACTACACATGAGTACGGCTTACCACCCTGAGACCGACGGTCAGAGTGAGCGTACTATTCAGACGTTGGAAGATATGCTTCGAGCTTGTGTTATGGATTTTGGTGGCAGTTGGGATGCTTATCTTCCATTGGTTGAGTTTTCTTATAATAATAGTTACCACGCGAGTATTAAGTGCGCGCCATTCGAGGCTCTGTACGGGCGGAAATGTAGATCCCCCGTGATATATACTGAAGTGGGAGAAAGTCAGCTTATTGGACCAGAACTTGTACAAGAAACGATAGAAAAGATTTTTCAGATTAAGGAAAGGTTGAAAATGGCAAGGAGTCGCCAGAAAAGCTACGCTGATAAGAGGCGTAAGCCACTTGAATTCAAGGTTAGAGACCGAGTGTTACTAAAGGTATCTCCATGGAAGGGAGTGGTACGATTTGGTAAGAAAGGAAAGCTGGCACCACGATATGTGGGACCGTTTAAAATAGTAGAGTATGTTGGACCGGTATCTTATCGGCTGAAGTTACCCCAAGAGCTAAGCTGTGTCCATGACACATTTCATGTGTCGAACCTCAAGAAATGCTTGGCTGAGCCAGATGTTCAGGTGCCTTTGGATGAGATCAAGATTGATGAAAATTTGCGATTTGTCGAAGAGCCTATTAAGATCGTAGAACGAGATGTGAAAAAGCTAAAGCGAAGAAGAATCCCATTAGTCAAAGTTCGTTGGAACTCTCGGCAAGGAGCTGAGTATACCTGGGAACATGAAGACCAATTCTGGAAGAAATATCCGCATCTCTTCTCTGAAACCGTACCTCCTTCAGGTGTTGCAACCTGAGCCTTGAGGACAAGGCTCTTCTAACCAGAGGAGACTGTAACATTTTCGTATTTTTAGGTCATTTACGACGTCATATATTTCACTAATTATTTTTTTATTGGTTACGTAAATTGTTTATGTTTCGCGATAAATTACGTTTAAGCATACCCGGAACCAACAAAAATTAATCTACGCTTCAACAAATACTTATGTTTATAACAAATGCTCAAAGTTTTATAAAACTTTACCTACATTCATCACTTGAGCCGAATTTACCATGAAATAAATAAACCAATACATACACTTTACAAAATTATACAATATGTTTAAAGTTACCAACTTATACTAGGCAATTCATTCCCCAAATTTCATGAGATGATTTCTATTTTAGGGAACCTAGTCATTAAAACCTAAAGACTTTCACAAGTTTTGACCAAAGACTCCTTAATTCTCTCATTGTGTTTCTTTGACTAGTCTTAGGACTATAAAAGGCTTGCACTAGTAAGTAAACTCACACACTTCTCATTTGCAAAGAAAAACTTCACCATATACTCCCTTTGTCTCTCTAAAACCCATGGCCAACATCAAACCACCACCAAATCCATACAAAATTTTATTTACAACACTTACTATTCCTACATCATATCTAAGACCTACCAAGAAAGATTTAAGGTTTGGTTAAGCCTTTACAAGAGTTAAGAAAAGAAAAAAGAAAATTAGGGTTTACTTGGAAATTAGGGTTTTCAAGATCTTGCAAGCTTGGGTTTATATAACACCCCCATTTTTACAATATAGCAGCGGAAGCTAATCTGGAGTATTACTTCATGGATACAACAATCATAATCATAGAAAACAACTTGAAAAGAGACGTTGTTGAAAATTTTTAGTTATCATTCATTATAATCAGAGTTTTTACAAAATGCAGGTCTCTAAAATCTAAAACATCATGTTTGAATGATCACAGTTCAGCCATCTTCGAGTCCATGCCACTCCGTGCCGCAACTTGCTCAATTACCTGAGATAAACATGCTAAAAAGTCAACACAAAGGTTAAGTAAAATTCATAGGTTTGAAATGTAATAGTTAAATACAAGTTATCATAATTGGAAATGTTGGTATTGCAGGAATAATTGTTATTGGACTCTATTATATGTAAGACAAGTATATAATAAGTCTTGGAAAACTTGTGGTAAATTATTAAGTTAAAAGGTATGTAAAACAAGTTATAAAAATGGATTATGTAAAGTATTTATAAAGGGGCTGTTTTGGTTCGACCTTGGTAACAGCCCTACCATGTTTTAAAAATATAGTACGCCTCATGACGATTCCAAAATGATAAGAAACTCAAAAAACCGATTTATAACGAAAAAGATACGACGATTTCAAGTTTACGTTAAATATATACTTTTATAAAACTATTTTTATAAAAGTTACTATTCACCATAGAAACTTATACATTTATAACATCAATAAATCGATAAAACTTTAGATACAAAAGACCGTGCTCAAAGAATCACTAAAACGGGTTAAAAACGAATAAGTTATGACATTTACGAATTTACGATAACTAAATCTATAAAAATAAATATATAACTGTTTATAAACAGGTAAAAATCACTATTCATCAAAAACTCAGATTTTGAAAATGTTATATTTTGATAACTCGTCTTAATACGAAGGCGTGGACGTAAGAAACGAAAGAAACGGACTTAAAACGAGAAAGTTACGCCAGTTTTACTAAAGTATACTTATAAACGTTTTTACTTTATAAATATGATTTCACTAAAACGATTAGATGGTGATGTAGCTATATAGAATTATATGTGGTATTAGTTAATCAAAGTACTATATTACTAGGGAGTTTCATAATGAGGCCTCTTCGGGGTGGCGTATCTGTACGATTGATATTACGATTTAAAGTGTCCTAGCTCCTCATACGTCACTACATGACCTCCTTAATTTTATGATAGCACAATTAGATGGTGATGTAGCTATATAGAATTATATGTGGCATTAGTTAGTCAAGGTGCTTAGTACTTATACGGCCTATATTAATTTAGGTTGCATTCCGTCATTGCCGTGACGCATTTTCTGTTGTATTTGGATTATCAATAACTCGAGGTGAGTTCATAGCCCCATTTCTATCTACTTGTTTTATAAACTCTACGGGGTGAAATTACATGCTTGTTTTACTACGGACACAAGTGTTCTAAACTGTATGCTATCCAGATTATTGTCTGATTATTATTGCCTAAGTTACCACAGTGCCATCTAAGTCCCTAATATCATGAACCGTCAATTGCTATTATAGTGAGCGCTAGTGTTGTGGATAGATCTATCGGGACTAACAATCCCCACCAGAATTTATGGTCACAAGTTGATCATGGTGCATTTAACATTTAGAGAACTGTAGGATGTTTTGGCAGACACCCTACCTATTTGGGGCAGACATACAATTAAGGCTTCGGGGTCATGAGCTTAGTGCAATAATACATGTTTTTGGACTACTGAATTTGTTTCATAGTCTATTTTCACTTAAATCTTGTGGTCCACTCTTTACTTGATAAACCTATGAATTCACTCAACCATTGTGTTGACTTTTAGCATGTTTAATCTCAGGTCCTAAGGTATAAGCTTGGATGGGAGCCGTGATGGATATCAATGAAGATGGATTCTATGTTTATTTAAATTCGATGCAATTTTTATCTATAAAAAACTTAAGTCACCTTTTGGTAGTATGAAGCTTTTGTTTAATTAAAAACGTATGTGGAAATGTTTATGACTTTTAAAACATATGGGACCTAATGTATGAACTCTGATATTTTGCTATGGCATCGAATGAAATCTTATCTTAAAACAACCATTTAAGGTCGTTTCCTATATCTTGATTGTTGTACTTGACGTAGCACACCATTGTTTCCATTCCGCTGCATATCAAATTTTGGGGGTGTTACATTAATTCTAACCACTTAAAGAGTTAGGGAAAATCAGTGACTTGATGGGTGTACACTTCGTACCTCCAAACCCATTTCCAAGTATGATATGATTCCTATAATTGCACTAAATTTCCAACAAGTTGCATATTTGGCAGTTAGAATTTCAAAGAAGCGACTTACAGGTTTGTGTTTGAAAGTTGCAAATCAGAATCCAAGTTTGAAAGTTGCATATCAGATTCATAAGTTGTGAGCTACAGGTGTTGTATTCAAGTATACATGCGTAACAAGAAGTTGTGAACTACAGGTATTGTATTCAAGTTTCAGGCTGAATAAAAGAAGTGAATTACATAGTTGTGAACCATAAGTTGCGGTTATGGAATTGACTAACACAAGTTGTAAAAGTACATGCGAATCAGAAAGTGTGAAAAGAGATTCGTATCTGGAATCAACTATATATGTGAATCACAGGTTGAATAAATGAAGTGAATCACAGGTTGAATCAAAGTTGTGAATCTGAACAGAGTTGCGAATAAGAGATGCGAGTTACGTCTTGCTTTGTTTATACGTGATTATACTAGTTCTAGGTTGAAGTTTAGACATACACGTTGGTTTTTGAAACACTCATCAAGTGTAGAAGTGAATCCCCTTGAATAAAAGATGAATCATATCTGTATATGTTTATACTTACAAATCTGAAAAAGAGATACGAAAGAAGCAACTTTGTTTGATTCCTGCCAAGAGCTGTTTATTTTCTTTATCCAAAAAAAGAATCGACTTTGTGTTCTGATTAATACGTGCGAATATGTATTGAGGTTACATGCGAGTTTGAAAGAAGCACATCTGTGTATGTTTATACATGCGAGTTTGAAGTTACATACATAGTATCCGTTTGAGACTTAAGTAATCAAGCATACAATCGTGTTGCGGTTTAACAAGCAGACTACATGTTGAGACTTAGACGTTTACGTTTGAAGTTGTGTATTACGTTATCAAAGTTAAGAGTTTCACGACATTTTTGAAGATTGCAGTTTATCTTAGTTGAGTATTTTTAGGTTAAGGTTGCGTATTACGTACTTGAAGTTGCGTTTTATACGAATACTTTTGAATTTTTTTGCTGCATATTAGTGTAACAAAAAGATGTGTATAAGTTCAAGAAGAAGCGACTAAGGAAGTGTTAAAGTCGACGTGTTTGTAAATCATAACAACAAGGTCACATAGATCAGGTAGCAAAACGCATAGGGGTCTAACTTATATGAACATGGTTCGATTTCAGTTAATGACATATTTTTTTAATAACAAATTACTTCACTTAGTTTGGCACATTATACCCTCTAAGTGAAATCCACATCTTACTGTTCATCCTTTTTACTCAAGATTACTAATGGAAGCCAAGAAACAAGTCGGGTAAGTTAGAGTTAATTGAGCGAGTGTATCAGATTTGCTCGTCATGTATCAAAATAGTTGGGATCAGCTGTGTCTCACAGCGTGTAAAGCACGGTGTACAAAACTTGAGTAACAAATGAACAATATGTGATCCAGCTTTCTTCTCTTTATGATAATGACAGACAATATATGAAAAGGATTCAAGAACAAGAGGATTCACTTGACATGATGAGTGGTAAATTGGCTAAGATGTGTCAGTGTTTTGGGATTACAAGCGAATATCTTAAGTCAGAGGTTGTTGATTCTACAACGTTTCAAACTCTTCAAGTGCAAGTTACGGAACTTAAAAGTGAAAATGAAGGTTTGAAGTTATTGGTTGAAGAACTTACGAAAGCACGTGAACTTGTAGAAATCACTTTGAGACAAAGAGATAAATTGGTTTCTACTCAGTGTGAGAAAATGCGATTCTCAAAAGAACAATATGAGACATTTCATGAGGTAACATATGAATTCAATTAAGATATCTGTTATGACACACAAGATAACTCAGAAAAGGATTTGATTTTGAGTTTGCAAACACAATTAAAAGAAACAGTTGAACTGGTTGTACGACTTTTAGATGAAAAATATTTTGCTTTAAAAGAAATTGAGAGCTTAAAAGTTGAAATAAAATATTTGCGAACTAAAAATAAAGTCCTAAAATCAAAAGAATCTGAATTGTTAGAAAAGATTGATCAAATGAAATCTTAAGTTTTGGAACTTCTAGAGAAACTTTAGATTTCAAATCAAGAGATGAAACAGCAAATCATTATTTTTTAGGAAGATAAACGAACGTTTTTGGCTAAAAATGAATTTCTTAAAAAAATGTCTTCTTCGGTGCAAAAAGAGTATAATGATTTCTTGGCTTCCAATGAAGTTTTGAAATAAAGACTTGAAACAAAGTTTATGTTTTTAAAACATGATAATTCTCTTGAGAAAATGATTGAATTGATCGAGAAAAAATATGAATCAAACGTTTCAAAGATTTTCATTATACGTTTAAGATTTGAGACTAAGAATTTGGAACTTGTAAAGGAAATGGGAGATAAATTGAAACATTTTGATGAAGAGAAAAAGGTGTTTGAGACTAAGATTTCAAATTTGGAAAACGTTTTATCACAACTTGTGAAAGATTTTTTGATGATGTCAAAACCAGATTTCAAGAAGAACTGATAAATATGAGACGTATTTTGTAAATCTTGATAAACAAAATGCTTTATTAAAATTCTTCTTGGCATCTCAAAATTACACTTTGTTTCAAAAGATAAAACAATGATTTGAGGATGTCATTTAATGAGTTGAAAGATAAATTTGAATAGAAAGAACATCAAGTTTCAAAACGAATCGAGAAATATGAAACTTATTTTGAAGAACTTGATGAAGAGAACGATGATTTTAAAATGCATTACAAAAGATTGTTTGATTCAATAAAACAGAAAAAGGTTGTTTCTCAAGTTTTCACAAAATCATCCAAAAGTGAACACGGGTAAATCTTCAAAACCGATTTCAAAAAAAGATTCTCAATTTACTAATTATTCTTTGCAAAAAGATAAGAAGTATTTGAAGAAATAACATTCAGCCGAAACGTTTGTTTCTCAAAATCATGTGAAAAAGTAAGGAAAACATTTCTAAACGGTTTAAGTATTCAAGAAGTGAAATTTTTTCAATACGTAAACGAGATGATTCAGTTTTATAAAATGTGAAAGATGTAAGGTTTTCATTCATTGCGAAAACAATTTTTCAAATTGAAACATCGAGTTTCAACAATAAATGGAAATCTTTGTCTTCCTCAAGGGTTAAAACATCGAGTTTTAAAACAGTGTTGACACATTTGAAAAGATTTAAAACTTCTAATGAAACATCAAGGTTTTATAAGTCAAAATGGACAAATGAGAAGAGTTTTAAATCTCTGTTGGTTCCAAGAAAGGTATTTCAAAATGAAACACCCGGTTTCAAATATCCTTGGTATTCAACTTCTATGCATCAAATTGACGCAACTTATATTTGGTTTACAAAATTTGGCAAACCCATTAACAACGTGCTTAAGTGGGTACCAAAAGTTGTTGTTTAGTTTGATTGTAAATACAAAAAGATTTTCTTTTATAACATTTTTAGAGAAAACAAAAAGTTTTTTTTATAAAATTTTAGATAAGACAAAAGATTTTCTTTTATACAAGATACAAAAAGATTTTGTTGGGCAATTCAGTGCCCAGTTGTCTCTATCTAGATTTAAACAGAAATTAGGCTACGTGTTGAAGACTCGCTGATAAACATCAGCGAGCAATGAAGGACTCGCTGAAGCATAGCTTTAGCGAGAAATGTAAAAATTCACATTTTCAGGTCATTTTACGTCAATAATATTCAACTATTTATTTTAAACTTTTACGCGTTCACTTTTAAATTTTTATCGTTTAGTTAAATGGCGTAAACTGAAAATCAACATTCGACGTAAACGGACATCAAACAAATAAAACTTTATGTCAAAAAAGTGTTATATTATTTTTACAAAAATAATTTATAACGTTTCACATTTTATTTTTATACGTTATGTAAAACGTTTACGTTTCACAATAAATTGCATCTATGCATGCATGGAAACACAAAACCTATCTATACTTCAACAAATACCCACACTTACACCTAATACATAAAATTTTATTCATTCTTACCCATATTACCATAACTAGCCATCTATAAATCATACATACAAGAATTAAATCAAAATCATTCCACTCACTTACTTATTTAATATTAAGCTCAAACCATAGGATCTTCACATAAGCTTTAACCAAGGGTTTTAAGCTCTTTTGTCCCCTCTAGGACACAAACCCACGGCAACAACATGAGGAGACAAGAACCATGCATGCTTTGATAAGTCTTAATCCATCATATCATATCTTACACCTAAGGCTTTGTTTAATATAAAGGCCATGTCCTCTTTTCACCATGTATACTAGCACCTCTTCATACTTATCATTCACTACAAAATTTGCAACCAAAATCTCTCTATACCACTCCATAACCCACAAATCACAATCTACAAACATAAACAAATAACATATTTTCTTCTAGAAAGCCATGTGCTTATTTACCTTAAAATATACTATCCTTTAACCACCATGTATAAGCCAACCTAAAAAGTCATGTTTCTCTCTTTGTGGGTCAATATGCACGTCTAAAAACAAGGGCAAGCCTGCCTTAATAAGTCTCATTTCCATCTTGTCCTATGATGTTCCCTAGTACTTAATTAATTATATTAACCATGCTTATTTACCCTATATAAGGAACATAACATACATCACTGAAAAATCACAAGTAAAATCCTCTCATTCCCTCTCCAACCCACAGCTAGAATTCCAAACACAAAACCATTCATAATTTTCCATTTCTTGATCTCACAAGTAGTCAAGGTTGATTTGGAGTTTATTCTAAGGTTTTTACAAGAAAAGGCTCAAGTATAACAAGGGTTTTCAAGAAAATAAGCTAGGGTTTACAAAGTAGCATATTAGGGTTATTTTTGAAGGTTTTCGGGTCATATTTGTGGCTTATACTTGCTCATCTCCTTCAAGTCTTGTAAGCATGTTTTCATATGTTATCTTAAGCATTGATATCAGTAGTTCATCACCAATATACGTTGTGTTTCAAAAACTGAATCTTTTTCAAAACAAAACTATCTTAGAATCACCTTCGCGACTAGCATATTAGGGAACTGTTTTAGAGGCAGTTAGTGTCCGAGTTAGTTGAAATGATAAACTAACTTATTAAAGAACATAACTTCTAGTTTTTAAAAAGTCTGGACTCGGATTCTTAGGATTTGTAACGAATGAGTTGTGGGTCAACAAAGTAGGTAACTCATAAATATTTGGAACTTTTGAAAATGTAAAAATAAATATTCCATTTTTCCAAAAGCCACGTCTTACTTGTAAAACTTAACGCAACTGTATATGGGTGATATAGGACTGATATTATTCATTTGCATTATTGCACACTAGTTTCATTATCCTAAAAGCATATTACTCATTTAGGTTGCGGTTAAAGTCCGTGCATCATTTTTCGTGCTTACTTTTCATTGCCGATATTTCTTTGCTTGAGGTGAGTTTATAGCCCCCAAGTTTTACTCGTTTTACATATAATTTATCACTTTTGGGATGAGAATACATGCACATTTACAAATTGTTACATACTTGTTTTCATAACTTACTTACAAACTCATTTACATGATTGATTACAACTCGTTTACATACTCATTTTCATATCTCGCGGTAGGATACATCACTTTTTTTCACTTATGGACACAACAACTTTACTTTCATTCAAATGATTACGGATTTTCTTAAGGGTCATGAACTGTTAATTACGATTGGTACGCGCGAATTTTATAAAATAGATCTATTTGGGCGTTACAACCCCGTTCGGGTGAGTAGCTCTCACTAGTTCAACGGATTGGACTAACGAACGTATACCATGTCGGGGCATTAAGTGACGTATACTTGAACACTTACAGTGCCTGAAAAGATTGGCATACACTACAAGTCCGAGCCTCAGTTCATGAACTTAGTGTAATCGTAATCACATTTTCGTGACTATTGTATGTGTCACAATGGTCACACACACTTTACAAATCTTTGATTTCAACATTCATACTTACATTTTTTGTGACTATTATAAGGATTGAAATGGTCATACATACTTTATTAATATTTGATTTCAACATTCATACTTACATTTTTGTGATAATTATAAGGATTGAAATGGTCATACACACTTTATAAACCTTTTATTTCAACATTTATACTTATATAAACCTATGAACTCACCAACTTTATGTTGACACTTTTAAGCATGTATTTCTCAGGTGAATAGGATGCTTGACATATCTGATGTGCATTGGAGTCCAAACTTTACAAGATTACTTTTCAAACGACTCATTAAAGGTCGTTCTCTCATATCTTGTGCAAATGTACTCATGAAGTAACGCTCCCGGATATATTTCCGCTGCGAAAAATTTTAGGGGTATTACAAGAAACCTCAGACGTATTCAAGTCAAAGACATCGTCAAGGAAGTCGAATATTACTTGAAGACATACTCGTCAGTTGGGATGGATATCAGCTGGTATGTAAATGAAATACGTTGATGGTTTAAAGAGAGTCAAGGGTGGCAATACCCTGATGATCTTATTACCCTTTGAAGATAAACAAGCTGAACTTAAGGTTTCTCTATGTGAAGTTTAGGCGGGATAATTCGATAAAGCATAATGACGGGACAAAGTGTCTTTCGAATTTAACTACACCTAAGTACGAGTTGGTGAAAATTTTGAACAGTTAGCAGAACTGTTCACAAAAGTAGGGGGCGGGATTCTTGACACGTTCCAACAACCTACACTAAAGAAGCAACCTCGTATCACTATAAATAAAGAATGTCTCAAGTAGTAATTAAAATCACTTATACGGTTGTCGTTATTATAATGCATTTACTACTTTGTTGAACTTACAAGATAGTCAGCTGATCCTATCAATGGGTCTATACGAGTTTGCTTGTAAACTTGATAATTTGTCAAGTTTACTTGTTCAAAGGGTAACCTTACATTGTCATTCAACAAGTGTGATCCATAACACTTTGTAATACTTTGATTTATATCAATAAAGTATTACACGATTGAAAAGTTATACCTTGTGTTATCTGTTTACATTAGTGTTACATAATTCCATATAGACGCGTGCGACTTACAATTGGTATCAATGCAATTTGATTTATAAAACAATTTTATAAATCGTTCTAACTTGTTTAAAATCAAGATCCAATAATGTCTGGAACCATTCCTCCACCTCCTGGTGCTAGTTCTGGAAATACTAGAAACCCTAATAGGCCAGTTACTAGTTCAAGGTGTAATATTTCACATTTTCACATCATTCTACATCAATAAATATTCAACTAATTATTTTAAACTTTTACGCGTTTACTTTTAATTTTTATCGTTAAGTTAAATCGCGTAAACTAAAAATTAACATTTAACGTAAACGGGCATCAAACAAATAAAAGTTTACGTCAAGTAAGTGTTATATAATTACTACAAAGATAATTATTGACTTTTCACTTTTATTTTTATTCGTTACGTAAAACGTCTACGTTTCGCAAAAAATCACATTCAAACGTGCATGTAAACCCATAAACCCATCTATACTTCAACAAATACCCACCATTATACTTAATATCAAATTTTTTATTAAACTTATCATCACTAGACATACATATCCGGTTATGAATCACAAACACATACACACTCCAAATTAAATCCCTAAATACCCTACTATCTATTAAACTACACTATCTATTATCCAAGAGATCAAAACCCTAAAGTAGAAACATGGTTACCAAGACACAAAACTCTTCAAACTTGTCTCCCATGCTCACCCCTTTTGTTCAGCTGATATTAAGGAAAAGAAGCAAAGAAACACATGCTTAATAATTGTCATTATCATTCTTACACTTCCATACTTTCCTTACACATTGTCATGCTTACTTACACACCTACATATTAAACAAAACTACAAAACCATAATCCTAAACACTATTAACCGTCCCATGATTTTTACCCTTTGATGGTTTCTTGAAATGGTATTTTTGCAAGCCTTGCGCTATATATACTAGGCATAAAGTGGACTTATACACACACTTATACATTGAAAGTAAATCAAACACAAAACTCTCCTTATTACCCATCGTATCTTACGGCTTGAATATACACCCAAAGAAAATTCATAGCTTTTGTTTTATCAAGATTACAAGCATACAAGGATTATTAGTAGTAATATATAAGGTATATCAAGGTGATTTGGAAGCATGGATATTAATTTAAACAAGGGTTTATTCAAGAAGAAGTTAGGGTTTTCTAAAGGAAATTAGGGTTTTCTTGATAAGTATTTAGGGTTAAATACTTGGGTTTGATTTGTGCATCATCTTTATACATTCTCCTAAGGTCTAAACATGAACCCTAATCTTTTCTAATACTTCATTTTCATATTTATATAATTGTTATATTATTAATCACCATCTACGTTTATTGTATGACTTAAAAAAAAAGCATGAACATGGTTCAAAATTATATATTCACATGATGAAGTGATGTTAAAAATATGATGGAACACAAGAATATTCTTTTGTCTAAGTGTTGGTTAATTTATAAAGTTAGTTTATAAATTAATTGTTGAAAGTTTATTTAAAAAGTTTATAAATAAATAATTATGAAGACATTTTATTTGGACATAAAATGATGGGCAATAATTAGAGGACTAATAATATGTGGATGATGTGTTATTAATTAAATTAGAGGACTTGTAATAATTTAATTATGTCAAAAGTTTATAAAACAAATTATATATCATTTATATACGAACTGTTTTAATATTCGGCAACAATTCGAAGTTTTATAAATCCTGGAAGTATTTTATTATGATAGTACACTTCATAAGGAACCCAATAATAAAAAAAACTCGAAAAACGAAGCTATAACGAAAGAGTTATGATTTTTACGACTTTACGATAAAAAGTGTTTTTATAAAAGATGTTTAATAAAAACTGTAATAGTACATAATTTAATAAATTCTGTTAATATTTTGTTTTGATAGTACATTTTATAAGGATTCCGAATATATAAAGAACTCGAAAAATGAAGCTATTGAAAGAAACAGGTAAACTATGACCCGGTGGTCTTGGTGAGTCAAATCACATGATAGCCATTTTAGTGAGAGAGAGAGAGTAGTGAGAGAAAGTAAACTTGATAAAATATAATGAACAAAAGACTCAACCCCTCTATGGAAGCCATAGAGGGGTATTTATACCCCCACACATTACATAAGAATCATATGTTGACTATACTAGTCCCTGTATGTAGTGATATGGTAAACAATGATAATTCCATAAATGTCATCACGTAAAGTGAATTCCTAACAATCTTCCCCTACGGGACGATATACGGAATTACTTAAAATATTTTTCTAACAAGTACATAATGATTTAGAACAAGAACTTCCATGAAGCTTCTAATACTGATGACGTCTTCTGTGGTGTTTGACTTCAAGTCTGCACACCAACATGAATCATCTTTATAGTACTTTGTAGGAGAAATACTGTAATAGGCATGAACTAAGTAACCCATAAACTTCTGGTTAAGGAGAAGCTTCTGAATTAGCTTTCCCCCTAATTCATGCCACATAATCTTCATTTAGAAGCTTTCAAAGCTTCCCCTAAACTAGCAATGAATCAACATCCCCCTAATTCATGCCACATATTCTTTATTTAGAAGCTTTCAAAGCTTCCTCCCAAACTAGAAATCATCTTTTGAGCAATTTCAAAGCTTTTTTTACAAGCTTAGAATAATTAAGTGCACATCGGAATTGGTAGGATACCACATCAAATATTACTGCTCCTTTAAGAATAAGCTTAGTGATTGATCATTCGGGGTAAGCATTAACTGGATCAACAACGTATCTTCTCACGCTTGAATAATTCTTCTCCCAACACTTCCCCCTGGAAATTCAAATAATGCATACTAAAGTTCTCAAGATATCGCTTCCCCTATGTGTCTGAAGAAATGCACCCAAAAGCCATAAATTAAAGCTCAGATTTTCTCTGTGGTTATGACATTAGTCTTCCCGGCATTGCCTAACTAAAAGATTTTCAAGAAAGATGACTTATTAAAGCTTTCAAGAAAAAAGAAAGGGAAAGACTCAAGGGTGTATCTACTCCTTCCCCCTTGCTGGTTTCGACACGTCGGAATCAGCAAAACCTTGGATGCACATTTACTTGAGTACTTGTGTGAAGAATAAATTAGCTCAGATCTATCTCGTGAGAATCAATTGCTGATCAAATCTTTACTCATAACCTCTCTCTGGCTATCATTTTACCAACCGTTTTGTAGGCTATTTTAAGTAACCACTGATGAAGTAAACCCGATATACCAAACTTGAAACTTAAGTAGAATTCCCCGTTCTTGTGACTTAAGCCTGCACTAATGTTAGAAGAATAGTGTAGAGAAACTCAATACTTACCAAGCAATGTATGAGACATTCATCACCCTTTACGATTATCCACAACGTCTTCTGCGTGTGACACTGAGAACTATAATGTATCTCCTTTAAGTGATAGTTAACCAGGTCTTTAACCATCCACCCCAACTGCTGGAAACTAGATAATCCAAGATTTCATCCAAATTCTTAAGCCCGAGCAAGTTATCATTGAACATCATGCATCCAACCAACTATGAATGACTAAATTTCGACATCAAGATAAAATAAGTTTACGCCTTCGTAAATTGCTACTTCAATATCAAATAAGTGATACCCGATCAACTCCGTAGTCACAAAAAAATTAATTCCAAATGCCTTTGATCGCTGCCAAACTACACCTTAAAATATATATAATATAATAAAATATAAAATATATATAGTAAGAATAGTCTAAAAGCAGAATCAATAAAACCGAGAAGTAGTATAGAGTGTTCCCGGGTCGTTTATCCCCAACGAGGCTGGACTGGAGAATCGATACAGTCGAAAGATTGGAGTTTGAATGAGAAAAATGATTTGAGAGTGTGGAAAGCTAAATTAAACAATAATAAACTAAAACGTTTAAGAAAATCCTAAAAATTATGAAATTAAGCTAGAAAATGAGAGCACGGGCCCTGAACAAAGGGGGAAAAAACTAAAATCTTCAAAATTAACCCTACGAAGAAATTTTTGCTTCTAAACTACTCTAGGGAACAAATGACGAAGAATGAAAAAGACTAGACCGAAAACGGAGTTTGTTTGACCCAAAAACGAGTCAACACAAAAAAACGCACCCGGA